>JAOEHQ010009385.1:0-27753 GCA_025447715.1 Asclepias incarnata
TCAAAGATTTGGACCTAGGTAAATTATAAAATAAGCATTTTAAAGCATTTGAAGTGGATGAATTGTAATTGGACACATGTCAATTTTAATCCTAGATCCGTCATTGTCTCTTCCCCTTATTATGATTCTTAATATTAGTATTATTTTTAGTGGTGTAACTTATTTTCAAACAAATAAAACGCGTAGATACTAGTCATACTACTAGATTTTACAGGTGGTAATGTGGGTATGGGGATGAAGGGAAAGTAAATATAATAAATTAATAATTGAATAGAGAATCTGACATGAACAGTGAATAGTAACAACACGGGGATATTCAATTCAACTCTTTGTCATCTTTTTTCAAATAATGCTCAACTGTCTTTCAAATTAGTATCACTTTTGTTTTTGACAGACCTTTTTTTTTTTTTTTACTTAATTGGTTTTACCCACATAAAAATATGTCAAAATTTATTTTCCTACTCATTATTACGGAGTAACATTTAGTATAATAAAGGTATTTATAAATGGATAACTGATCCATTATCAAATTCCTGTTAATCGGTTCAATGGTTAACATGAAAAAAATGAACCATATATTATGATAGTTAAATGGATATGGGGCCGGAATTTGAATTCCAACTTTGATTTTATCATGTGTCTTCCATCAATGGGTTATCATCGTAGGGACGGAACAAAACAATGGCCAGTTAACTTGGAAAATGATTTGTAGTCGATTTGTTTCATATGAGTATTACTTTTTATTTAAAAAAAACTAATGTTTCATATTTCCTGGCAATGGGGGCCATTGTTTCAAAGTTTGTATACTCACGTGATGTATGATCACTAAATATATATATATAACAATGACAAGAATGGTCAGTACAAATCAAACACTGCTTGCTTGATTGGGTGCGATCCTCACAACCCACTACTTACGCCTTTTTACTTTTTATGGTTTTGTGTTATGTGTGGTAATAATTTTGAGTTTATGACTCCATGTAAAAATATTGACTGGGAATGTATGGAGTGATATTTTTCAACAACAAATGTTAATCATTAGTAATTAGTTATTTTCAAATTAGTAATTAAACACAGAGTCAGAATTCATATTCCGGTCCCATATTCATTTAACTATAATATTATATGGTTCATTTTTCACATGTTATTCCAAATTTAGTAATTAAACGACAATGCATGGATTTTAACTCGTAACCTCCAAAGAGGTAGAGCCTCTCTCCTTCCCCCTAAACCACTAGAACAAAACTCATTAGCATTTTTTTAACATATTAAAGTAGAAATATTAGTTGTATGTCTAACATATATTTAGCCAAGGGGTGGGTGATATTTGTATCATATTTTTTAATACATCTACCACACTGTTGCATTAATGATTTGTACAGTCTGCTGTATAAGTCGTACATTGTGGTAGATGTATAAAAAAGGTGGTACGAATATCATCTCCCTTAACCAAGATATGGACCGTACATTTATATATATATATATATATATATATATATATAAAAGAAATTCATAAAAGAAAACAAATTTTCAATAATATCTTTACTTTTAAAAAGGGTTTATTGCAAAAAAAAAAAAAATGATAATTAATTGGACTTTTTTCAACTAAGAGGTAAAATATTTTTTCTTACTTAAAAAGAAATAGTTAATTGACTTAATTCATTTTTTTCCCCTCAAATAAGGGGTATTTTCAGGTTTTAATTGAAAATATGCTTATATTAGTGTAAATATTTACCTTTGAGTTAATTAAAATTAAATCAATAACTGCTAAATTAATAAAAGTTAAATCAGTTATCCTTTAAGCTTATCAAAATTAAATTAATTATCCATCGATCCGTTAAAATAGAATTAACTAATCTTTATATATGAAAATAATATATTTTACCTCTTAATCGAGAAAAGTTCAATTAATTGGCTCTTATAAAAATTTATGTTCGTCGTGTGTGTTTAAAAGAGAGTACCTAAAGCTGAAGTTATAGCTAAATGTGTAAGACTATAAGTTGGAGTTTTGGCTCTTATTAAAGACTTCTACTAGCTTGTATTGTTGGCTCTTATTTACATTTGGATTCACTATTTTTTTGAAAGGTGTGAATTACTCGCAAATAACGAGAGGTCTAACATACGTCTCGCAGAATAGATCCCCAAAGAAACTGGAGGGGAAGAAACCCCTATCACCCAGACCCAGAGATCTGTAGGGAAAAACTCACCCAGATCCACCATAAGTGGAAATTAAATACCTGTGGCCACCTCCAAATATGCCTAGGGTAGGACTCGAACTTGAGACCTCTTGTAAGAAAACAAGCCTCTTTACCACTAGACCATTTGATGATGGTTAGCTCCAAAAAAATAGAACAAACATTTTCAATGAGAAAGAAAGTGATTCATTTATTCTCATTCCCTTGAACCAAACATAAATACACTATAATAGGTCATAGGATATAAACGGAAAAAATATTAGCAAACCAAAAATATAATTATGGGCCGTTAGAGTGTTATGTGGTCAAACCGAAAGCCCATATCAAAATCAACATGGATGGCGAAGGCCCTTATTTAACAAATTCATTTTACAGTGCATTATAAGAATTGTGAGTAGAAAAATCAAAAGAGTGACTTGTGAAACGAGAATTACATATTTTGAAAACAAAATTTCAACAGTTGATAGAATATTCCGTATGTAATTTTATCCAGAACTGTTAATCATAACTTTTAATATTATGATTTAACAAATGATTGTGAGAAGAAACATTTATTTGACCAATGTATTGTTTTCTTTTTTTTTAACGGCAAACATTGTTAAGCGCGGCTCGAACCAACGGGGTGTTTGTCTCTCTCTAGGATGCCCCCTCTCTCTCTAGAGTTATGCCCCCTCTCTCATTCCCTATCATACTTATAATAGTAATTTACAACTTATAAAAGAATACTCATTTTTGTATTATTAAATTACCTTAAATTTCAAAGTGTTATAAGTATGTAACCTAACCAGGATATTTGTGTGACCATTTTCGAATTATTTCCTTAACCTTCTCAAAAAATTTATCTAGAAAAGTCCAAACATGAATTTTTTTATTTTTTATTTTTAAACATCAAAACGACTAACAACTAAATCTCCTTTTCAAAATAAAAATAAAAATGTCTAGACATGATCATGGGCCATCATGTGATGGTGGCCTGCCAAAGCCCAAATATAAAAAATTTGAGGTATGAAGATCTGAAGTCCAAATGCCAAAGCCCATGATAGTAAGCCCCTCTCTCTTTTCTTTTGTTTTCTCTCTGTTGAATGATTCATCTCTAACAAAAACTTTCCTTCAATCAAAACAAAACATACCCTTGATTGCATTTTGCAAAGTGAGTGAGTGAGTTCATTCTTGATTCTAAGATTATGAAGAACCTTAGACTATTATTATTATACAACCACATGATTATCAGACACTATAAATCAAACCCACCAAAAATAGATTTAAGAAAATTAAGACCCATGATTCTTAAACGGATCGAAAATCGGGCCAAAGATTACCCGATAAAAGCCATGGTTCCTGTTGCTTATGATGTTTTAAAGCTCAGAACACGTCTGTTACAAGATGTATCAACCCTTCTTCAAGTTATTCCCATTTGGTCATGCAAGTAATTATATTTCTATATCTATATTTCTCTCTTTTTATCAATCAACAAATGTTTTTCTTGTTTTTTTTTTATTACTTTTGTTTCGTGTTTCATATATTGGACTTAGTTTTGTAAGTTTAGGAGTGTTTGGGGAAATGTTAGTGCCTTGTTAATGTGCTTTCGAAATGCAAATGATTCGATATTTAGGGGTCGGGTAATTAGTATAATTTGCTTTCTTCCTTTTTTAGAATGCCCCAAAACAATTGCTGGATAGTAATATGAGACGGTATACCGGATAAGTGTTTGAGAATGTGTTCAACTTTAGTCTTGAGTGTATTGTGTGCATCCAACTCGGGACGTTTGGATTGTATGTATCCAACTTGGAACTTTGTATTGTGTGTATTCAACTTTCAGATATTACTATTGTATGATTGATGTATCGGATGGTATTTTTGCTGACGTGACATCCATATAAGTTGTCATGTCATCAAAAATACCCCAAGGTGCATATAATGGAAAGATTTTTCAAAGTTGGGATATACTAAAGAGTTCGGGCTATAGTTGGATATATTTTCAAACACTTAACCCTAGGTATAAAAGACCAAGTTTCGTATGTTACACCTAATTGAAATTAGTATAAAAAATAAATGGTATAACCGTCGTTATATTAAAAAGTAAGCTACAATAATTTCACTTTTCTTAAACTTTGTGTTTTTGTCTCGTGGACTGTTTGATTATCAAATTATTATCTAAGGTCATAAATAATCAGAATCTGCCAAACACGAAACAACCGATTATCTAGTTATCACAACTTCAAACAACAGAAAGCCCATCCAAAGTACTTCTTCCTGCAGCCTGTTTTTGTTCCACTGAATACACTTACATAGCCAAGCCTCTCTGAAATTTGACTTATTTTTCAAGTATCATGAAATTCACGTGTTACATTTTATGCTGCAATCTTACAACATGGTGTGTACTCCTATGACTTTCATTGTCAATCACTCAATCCAATAATCCAATTTGTGAATGGACCCTATTTACATGACATGTAATATTTTTGTGTTCAGATTCTGTCCAGAAGTATATATAGGGGAGAAGGGTCATGCAATTAAGACTTGTCATGGTTACAAACGACATGCCAAGAATAAGCTTCATGAATGGGTCATAGGGGGAATAAACGATATAATTGTCCCGGTGGATACATTTCATTTAAAGAACATGTTTCAGGAGGTAATAAAACACGATCAGCGATTTGATTACAACCGTGTGCCTGCAGTTGTTGAACTCTGTTTACAAGCAGGTGCAGATCTTGACGAGAAAGAAATATCCACAGACAAGTTGGAGGGGGTTGTTGCGGAATCTTTGTCACCTGATGATCTGACAATTGTAGCTGGCAGAGCTTTGAACGCATGGGAGGGGGTTAGATCGGGTGTCCAGAAATTATTAATGGTTTATTCAGCTAAAGTTTGTAAATATTGTTCAGAGGTTCATGTTGGGCCATCAGGGCATAAAGCTCGTTTATGTGGCGTTTTCAAGTATGAGAGCTGGCGTGGGGCCCATCTTTGGAAGAAAGCTCAAGTCGATGATTTAATTCCTCCAAAGATTGTGTGGTTCCGAAGGCCTCAAGATCCTAAGGTTCTTGATGACAAGTGGCGGTCTTTTTATGGACATGCACCTGCTGTGATTGATTTGTGCACGAAGGCTGGTGCCATAACACCACCCAAGTACCATTGCATGATGAAACTGCAGGGGTTATCGGCGGATCTTCCATTCAGGCCTTGAGGTTGATCTATGGGGTCTAGTTTAACGTTCTTTCCTTGCTCTGGGTGTTACTTGGTTGATTGATGTTACTTCGGAATTAGGTCTGAAAATCCTTGTACTTCTTAGAGTCAACTTCATTGAAGCTTCAAGTTCATGGTATGTGCACCAGACCCGTTGTCTTAATTGCAGTTTTCTACCAGTTTTATGGAGCATTGCACCTTATCGAGGATTAGTATCCACAAATTCAAAATTTAGATGTTTATAGAAGCATGAGTGTAGAGATGGTTATGCTGGCCGGGCTTTGTGCAATGTGCATCCCAAAGCATTTTTGATCCCTCTGTTTAAGCAAAGTGAGCAATGGATGAATGCCAGGTTTTTAGATGATCCAATTGGTGATGGATTGGTTGTTTTTGTCAGAAAAAGGTTATACAGGGTTTCAAGATTATGCTATCCTACATTAACATTTTGTCTCTCACTTTTTGGATTGTTATGCTGCATGAAACCACAACTCTGTCTCTGATTATTGTTAGACATAGAGATAAGGAATGTTTGTAGGAAAGTATAATAACCGGAAGCAGATTTTGGAAGCACGTCGAGTAACAATAACCATCTGTTATCAGGCTCCAGCTTGAATATAGTTACCATAGCTAATTAGATGCAAACAATTTGATGCTCTGTTCTGCACATAAGCCACTTTTACAACTCATTTGGATAGTCTTAAGCCTTAACATTTGAAGACCAGCTATTCGTGACCGGATGCAGTTTATATTAACGTGAGAGAAAAGTTCGATTTATGTAACCCAAGGATATCGATGTATTGGAACTTTAAGTCCAGTGGTGTCTGCTATCACAAAAAAGTGTGTTCAAAAGTTTTGAAATAATTAGTGAAGATTAATATGATGATTTTGAATAAAAAATGTTCACATGCAACGACCTTTTTCTAGTACAATAGGTGGGATTGTCTAATAACATAAACCAACAGCACTATTCATTATTGGGACTTTAATGGTAGAATGATTGGATTGGGTTGTCTTTACCCATATAACAATGGTACTAAAAGTTCAAACATGCAGTCTCCCTTCTGCTGATACATAAAACAAGCAGGGTATATATTGCACTTAATTGTTGATACATAGATAAAATTAACATTCCATCTGCAGTGTCGACCCATATGCCCATGTCACTTGCTTACCAATCCAAACGAAATTAAACAAAGAAAAAGTAACCATATCGCTTGCTGGTCTAATGTCCACTAATGACTAATCAGATACTTCTTTGTTCTTACCATGAAAAGGGTAATATAAGTCACGGAGTGAATAGTTCATGTCATGTGTACAAGGCACATTCTTCCCTTCAATAAAATGAGTCGCTCAAAGCCAGAACGTGGACCCTTTCATGGGATGTAACTGCTTAGTTCTCTTCATCAATCAGAATGGTTGATTGGTTGCAAACACCCACATCATTCAAAGACGCCATATCATCGTCAAGCAAAGTAGGTAGCGGCGAACCCTGCAATAACAAAAAGAATTAAACCCGACCCGCAGAAGCAATTAGTCTCCAGAAAAGATAAAAGGGTGGCAACACTTGAGTCAAAAAATTTGGTCAAAGACTAACCTCTTCTTGAAGATATAATAATGGCTTGAAGAACTTTAATTTGAAGAAGCTCAAACAAAGAGTCTTTAGCTTGCCAACCTAAAAACGAATAATTATAATAACAAATGGGTAAAACAGAAATATACGAAGATAGGGGTTTTCACATAATGGGTTTCCTCTAGAATTGGAGTTGGGTATATGAAGAGCCATGCCGCTGAGGCCAAATTTGCCATTCAAAAAAAAAAAAAAAAGTAAGTAATTAAACAGATAAACAAATAATTACAGTGGTGGTTGCCGGCAGTTTTTTAGTTAACGGAGTTTTTTCAGCAATTGATGGTCCAACACACTTTAGAGTAACAGCTGCAAAGAACAATGATGAGAGCTAGAAATATTCACAACTTATTTGATTTTTCACATAACTCTGAGTTAGTTGATTGTTTGTCAAAGTAATCAGCACTTTCTTTGTAATGACAAATAGGGCTGCAACCGAGCCGGGCTTTTATAGAGCAACTCGAGCTCGAGCTTGGCTCGATCGAGTCGAGCTATTAACGAGCTCGAGCCCGAACCCGAGCTCTAAGTTCAAGCTCGAAATACTTATCGATCCGAGCTCGAGCTTTACATAGTTCGGCTCGAGTACTTATCGATCTTTAAGTATATAAATGTATATTTGTATATATACATGTTAGTTTTTATACTTAAATACATTTTATTTAATATATATGTATATATATTTTCGAGCTTTTCGAGCCGAGCTCGAGCCATTATACTGAAAGCTTATATGTTCGAGCTTTTCGAGCCGAGCCGAGCCATATTTGTAACCACAACGAGCCGAGCTCGAGCCTGCATACTGAAAGCTCGTCGAGCTATCGAGCCGAGCTTGAGGCTTATCATTTTTTTCAAGCCGAGCTCGAGCCCTGTCGAGCTCGAGCTCGGCTCGGTTGCAGCCCTAATGACAAAATTTGACAAATTAGTAACTTTACCATGAAAAATTATACGAAAATGTTGCATTAAGGAAAACAAAAGAATAAGTGGTAAAAAAAAAAAGGGTTCATACTAATAAGTCCAGAAGCCATTTTCTGAGGGCCTGATGGACCATTTGAAGGCCTTTCATCCTCGATCCCATAAAAAGCTTTGAGCTCAATGAATCTAGTATCAAGTTTAAGACAATATGAGTCGAAGGATCAATGCACAAATACAACAATGAATAGATTTTATCATGGATTTTTAATGGAGTCAACACTCAAGGATATCTATGCAAAGTGCAAACACTTAATACCATAGACCAATATTTAGAATATAAAGCCCAAACGACTATCTAACTTAAAGATACCTTGGGTGAAGCCTCTTGATCTCTTCCAAATTTTGATGCGGCTTTGACATTACCAAACGTATGTACCTGCATAAATATATAAAATCAATGATCTACCCAGCATTAAATATTAAATGGTAGTCCTAATTCAATAGCATAGTGCATTAAAATAATAGACAGATTACATTGAATCAAGAAATTTGAAGTTATGAACATACCGAATCTCAGAGTCTTTGCGCTCTCGAGGGGTAATCTGATAAATGACAATAACATAGATGCTTTAGGAAAAATAACTTCTAATTGAAAATATAGGTGCCAGAGGCCAAGCATATGATCTTTATTTACCAAAAAAACAAAACCAAAAATATAATCTATATTCAAACAACAAAACCAAAAATTTAAAAAAAAATAAAAATTTAAAAAGACATTAAAAGATAAACCTAATATATATATATATATATATTTGTTGATTACTCGTGTGAATCAAAGAAAATTACCAGATCGACACTTATTTGTTGATAAACAATGTAAAGTCAGACAATAACCTATAGCAAGAATTAGAAAGCAAAAACCATTCGATTCAAATATAATCTATATTCAAACAACAAACCCAAAAATTTAAAAATAAATAAAAATTTAAAAAGACATTAAAAGATAAACCTAATATATCTATAGATATCTCTATATATATATAAAGAAGGAAGAAGGGACCTTTTGTCGAGATCCGGCAGCCGTGATGGTTGGTGGTGATGATTCAAGCGGAGATGGATGGCGATGGATCGCGATGGTGTGTGTGTGTGTTTTGATGGCGGTGGTGATGGATCGCGATGTGGTGATGATTCAGGCGGAGATGGATGGCGATGGTGATGGATCGCGATGGTGTGTGTGTGTGTTTTGATGGCGGTGGTGATGGATCGCGATGGTGATGAGAGCGGCGGAGATGGTGTTGCGTCGGAGCAGCCAAGATAGAGGGGAGAGGGAGTTTGATGGAGGGGATATGTGTGTGTTCAGAGATTAGGGTAATGTTGGTGTTTGGAGGGTAATGTGTGTGGCCAGGGGACGTATATTTTTTTTAGGGGTAGTTTAGGTAGAGTAGGTGTGTGATTATAAAATACAATAAGGAAGCATGGGTATTTTTGTCTGATCAACTCATCTTTTGAGAAGTGGGGGAGGGGGTTCTCTCTTTATAATGTATTATAGATGAAAAATGGGTCGGTTTTCCAAATCTTTTGTTATGCGAAATCTGGAAATTAGTGGGTATGTGTATGTATTTTTTTTATGATTATAATTGATATGGGTGAATTTTTGGTTTAAATATGGATATGAGTGAATTTTTTATGAATTTAGGTTTATTTTTATTTTATAAATTTGAATTTTGGGTGAATATGATGAATTCAGGTGTTGAATCTGGTCATGTTTAGGAAATGACTAAATTACCTATCATGTGCATATCACGTGACCTCATATTTAATGTCCGTTAGTGATTTGGACTAAAAGTGTTGCCGGAGCAAAAAATTTTGGACCAAAACTGTAATTTTTGAAAGTTATGGACGAAAGTTGCAAGTAACGGTCTACGCAGGAACGATTTCTGTAATTAACTCTAAGATATATGATGACATGACATAAGAATGCTTCATATTTGCGACCACCTTAATAACTTAATGTCTAGTTCATATAGTTTAATAAAATTTATGCATATTAGATACAGGTTTATGGGAAAATGTTAGGTGCAGTTAACAACACTTAACCATTGTTGATGTTAATGCAAAATAAGAGACTCTTTATGTAGATATACAATAGTTAGGTCGGAGAATATAAAAATCAAAAAGAAATATTGTTCTTGTTGCACACAAATTAGATACCGTCAACAACATATAAGATATATATATATATATATATATATATATATATATAAATTTATCGTTGAAGATGTTTTAAAACAATGTTAAAAACAATTCAATTCATTCAAACTTTCTATAAATATATATAAAAAAAAGTCATGAAACTTAATTCTCACCATGTCTAATATATATAATAGAAGAGAACTCTTAAATCACCAATTAAAAAATTTCAATTATGGATATTTAACCCTTAGATAAAAAGATAATGTTATCATCTAACAATTAGTCAATAACACATTTAATCCTCCCACTTTTACAAACCTTGATTATTTAAGTCTGTTTATTATTTGAATTTTGAATTTTTGTTAGTATGTTAGTATAAATTTAAGAAAATTAATTAATATTGAATTTTCAAATAAAAGTTATTTCAAGAAAATGATTATTTAATTGAAATGAAAGAATTTAATACAATTGATATGTTTTTATTGATCGTAAAAATTAGAAGCATCATTGATTAACATACAATAGAAATATAGAATGTAGAAGACCGAGAGCTATTAGTTTTCATATTTAAGATTTGATCATCAGTCATGTCAAGATTTTTTCATAAAATTTTCTTTGAAAGTTTCAAAATCTTCAAGGCACTAGGTATATTGATTTTAAATTTCAAAATCATATATTGCATGCCTTTTATTTTTTTATTAATGCAATATGTGTACTGATTTTATGTGTATTGATTTTAAATTTCAAAATCATAAATTGCATGTCTTTTAATTTTTATTAATGCAATATGCCTCATTTATTTTGGAACACTCATTTGAATGGTAGTAAATCATCTTATTAACAATGGTTAAAAATGCTCTTGATAATGTTTAATTTTTGTTTATCAATTAATTTATTATTACTTACTATTTTTTTTTGTTTCACGTTTTTTCTTTCTAATAACATAACATGGGTAATATATTGTGGTTTAAAAGTTCTTAATAATACTAACAATTTAATGTGTAACTTAAAATAAAACATGTCTAGATATAAAATTTTCAAATATTTTGTTAAGCTTTACATGATATGTAAGTGCTTTAATGCATGTATTAACATTTATAATTTTCACATTTTAAAAGCGTAATTATCTTAATGTATAAATTTTTTGTTTTAATCTCCGCGTATTATACGAGTAATAAGCTAGTAAAATATAAATAAAAATATATATTATGCGGGTTAAAACCAGCAAGGTTGGATCAAGTGGTTAACACCCTTGCCTCTGGAGAAAAAGGTCAAGAGTTCTATCCTCATACCTTGCAAGGTCGGAGGTTCTTTTCTATCCTAGATAAAACCTTATCTTAATGTATAAAAATATATATAAAACTAACCTTATCTTCTTAATTTATAATTTTTTTTTAATCACCGTGTTTCATTTATAAAATAGTATATATTTATGCAATATGTCTCATTTATTTTGGAACACTCATTTGAATGGTGATAAATCATCTTATTAACCATGGTTAAAAATGCTTTTGATAATGTTTAATTTTTGTTTATGGATTAAGTTATTATTAATTAATTTTTTTGTTTCACATTTTCCCCCTCTAATAACATGGGTAATATATGGCGGTTTAAAAGTACATAATAATACTAACAATTTAATGTATAACTTTAAAATAAAACATGTATAGATATAGAAATTTTAAATATTTTGTTAAGATTTACATGATATGCGGGTAATAAGCTAATAAATATATATAAAAATATATATTATCCGGGTAATAACCTTACAATCTTAATGTATAAAAATATATATATAACCTTACTATCTTAATATATAAATTTTTTGTTTTAATCACTGCATATTATGCGGGTAATAACTTACTATCTTAATGTATAAAAATATATATAAAAATAACCTTACTATCTTAATGTATAAATTTTTGGTTAAGATAAAAATATATATATAAATTTCAAATATTTTTTAAAGATTTATATAATATGCGGGTAATAAGCTAGTAAATATATAAAAAATACTAGTATGGTACCCGCACAATGCCGCGGCGGTGTGGTGGCGGCGGTGTTTGGTAGTGGTGATGATGTGACGAGTGGTGACGGCGTTGGTGGTGGCAGCGGTGTGGTTATTATTGTAAAGGTAATTGATGTAAAATGGGGTAGTGTAGTTATTTTATGAGTTGAGAGATCTATATTGTAAATTATTTCATTAAGGGTATTTTAAGTGGAGATGTTTAAATTATTGAATAAAAAAACGAGGATTAACAGATGGTGGGATAATCTTTATAAGGTAGTATATATAAACATAGAAATAGAAGTATATTTGAACAATTTAAAGAGTATGCAAATATTTTTTGGTTTTCTATTTAAAATCTTTTGATGACAAGTTTAAAAAGGCATTGTATTAATCTTGAAAAAATTTTAAAATATGGTTATAGTTTAGATTTTGACGGTCTTGATTTATTTCAAAAATTAAAAAAATTAAATATATTATCCATTTATAAAGTGACATACATGTTAACATTTTAGATTATATTTAAAAATTTGATACTTTTTTAATACATATATATATTGTTTATAGAGTTATGTTAATTCAGACAAATGAGAAAAGTTTTTGTTGTGTAGAGCCATAAAAAAAAAAGAAAAGGTGAGCCCGGGACAGAAGGAGTAAACGAACTAAAATTAATCAAAAAAGTAACATATCAACAATCACGTTTCATACATCTCCACAAACGACGGCTTACGACATGGCTTTCAAACCGTACCTAGTCCCAGTCAAACTAGATAGAGTCTAATACTCTAATGTAGTATACCAAAGTCAACTAAGAAACGATAATTATATAAAGGGAATAATCAATGGGAAGTGATATTCGTATCACCATTTTTTATGAATGTATCACACTGTACAAATTGTATAGTTGATTGTACAAGCCACTAATGCACAGTTATAGTACAATTATCAAAAAAATGGTACGAATATCATTTCCCATAACCAATATGCTTCTAGTAGCATGTATGTTAGGTGCTTTCAAAAGTAAATGAGGGATTATATGTGTGTATTTAAAATAGCTGGGGGACCGGAAATATAACTTTATTTCATAATTTTACCTTGGAAGCACCTAACTTACATGCTACTAGAAGCATATTGATTATTCCCTTATATAAAAGTAAATTCTTCTCAAACTTGGTTATTCGCAAAATAATATTCACAGTAAAACAAAACGGAGACATATTGATATATGTCTTACTATACGACATATATTAAGATAACATATAGCAGTAACTATACCAATGCAAATAACAAAACTTCAGTAATAATGATGTAATGATTTATTATAAATTTTATATGAATAAAAAAATATATAAATTTAATAAGAAAAAATATTTATAACCCAAAAAGAAGAAAATTCTCAAGCTCGAATTAAATAATATGTACATAAAATAAAGAATATTTACTTTGAAAATGTAAGTATATTAATACCAATAAGTTGCATAACCATTTTGTTAACTTTTCATATATATTGTCGTATAAAAACATAAGAAATATACAACATGCAATAACTTTATACACTTAATTGTACGAAACCAGAAATAGATGAAAACATAGCCACTTTATTTAAGAACATGATCCATAAAAACCTAAAACTCAAAATGGAAAAAAAATATTTAAGTATACTAATAGCAATAATTTACATAGCCTTTTTGTTAACTTTTCATACATATTGTCGTATATGAAATTAAAAAAAAACATATCGAACGCAATAACTATATACAATTAAACGTGCAAATAAAAAAAATAAATGAAAATATAGATGAATAATAGGCACTTTATTTACATGAATAAAAGTCGTCAAAAATATATCGAGTCGCATCTCTAATGAAAGATGACAGAATTTTAAGACTACCCATATTTTTTTTTCGTTTAACGATGTACGGTTTGTGAGATAAAACATTTTGAATGAATTAGATGAAACTTATGATTTATCAAGATTAATGGCGAGGATTGGTTCACGCGTTCTTTTTATTTTAAGGGTTTTTAAATAACCCTTCCTCATTATATATATATATAAATTATATACATATTTATTCGATGATAATTTTACTATTACTTTTTGCAAAGACTTTCAAAATGTAATTGTATGAAAAACCGTGGATTAAATATATTCACATTTATATTAATGCATTTAAATTTGGTATGTAAATTATTCTATATTTATTGAGTTATTTAGTTTAATAAAACTACATTTCTATATATCTTTGAAAATAATAACTTTACAATTAAAAGCTATAAAATATATTGCCATATCCATCCAAGATAAGTGTTTTCTATTTTAGTTCGTTTTAAATAATGTTCATTTTTGAAAATAACATGTTACTAATAGAAATGCGATAGTATAGCTTATAGATAGATTTTATATATAGAAACTAAATATAATTTTATTATTAACATACACAATATTAATACTATTAAGTTTATACTTGATAACATACACGGTATTAAACTACTAATTAACAGTTAATATTATTATAGATAGATTTATATATGGAAATAGAAATATAATTTTATTAAAATAAATAACTAAATAAATATAGAATAATATACATACCAAATTTACATGCATTAAATATAAATGTGAATTTTATAATTTTTGTATTTTGATTTATGACAACATCAATTAATTCAAGGTTCTAATTCAATATTTAAAATTCATCCAAGGGTTTTAGTTTAACCAAGGAGGATTTTAAAACCCTCATATATATACTAGCAATGTACCCGCGCTGATGCGCGGTCTTGGATGATATAAAAAATAAAATAAATTATAATGTATATGAAATTCGTAAACTTCATTCAACACATGCATCAAAAGGTGATGGTGGCCGGCATCGACTGCCGGTTTTAAATTGTATAACATATGGGTATATAAAAAATATGTTTGTTATTATTGTTACAATATTTAAAATTGATTATTTATATTAATATAAAAATAATATATAGTTAATTAATATATAAATAATTGATTATTTAAATTGTATGCTGTTTTTTAAAAAACCTAGATAGATGAGTTGGTTTAAGTCTTAATGCTTTTTTTATTTCGAATTTTACCAACAAAGTTTTGGTGCAGTGGCTATTGTCTTTAACAATTTTGTCCCACTGACGAGTTTCCCATTCAGAGGGGCCTGAGACAAGGAGACCCCATGGCTCATTTTCTTTTTATTATTGCTATGGAAGGACTACACGTGGCGATCGACAACTTGGTAAAAAATGGGTTATTTAAAAGTGCTAACATAAATAATATTCGTGTTTCCCATCTTTTCTATGCAGATGACGTTATGATGGTGGGCGAGTGGTCAAAAAATAATTTGAATATCATCATCAAAGCCTTCGATTTCTTCTCTCAAGTGTCAGGATTACGAATAAATTTGCTTAAGTCTTCGATGATTGGTATTGTGGTCGATCCGGATGAGATAAAGTATGTGGCAAAGAAGGTGGGTTTCAAAGTTGAAGCTCTACCTTTCAAATATCTTGGCATCCCCATTGGGGGTCGGCCATCTAGAATTTGCTTGTGGGAACCGGTCATATCTAAGTTCCAAAAAAGATTGTCTAAATGGAAGGTTAGTTTACTTTCTGCCAGGGGTAGATCCACTTTAATCACTTCGGTTTTGGGGTCTATTGGGATTTATTTTTTTATCCATTTATAAAATGCCCAAGAAGGTCAACAGGGAATTGGAAGCGATGAGAGCTAGGTTTTTTTGGGGTGGTTCTAAAGACAAAATAAAGATCGCTTGGATAAAGTGGGAGTCCGTCCTTGCTGATAGAGATAAAGGGGGCGTTGGCTTTGGTAGTTTGGAAGCTATGAATCATGCTTTGCTCTACAAATGGAGATGGCGAGGTTTATCTAATCCTAATCGTTTATGGGGCGCGTGTCTTGGTTGCCATCCATGGTGCCAATTGCTTTTCTAATAACTCGGCCAAAAATAATGGGGTGTGGAACGTCATCACTCAAGTGGTTAAGGATATTCATGGGACTTCGGGGTTCCCCACTAATGTGTGCACTAGGAAGGTGAAAAGCGAAAACGATACTAAATTCTGGAATGATCTGTGGTGCGGCAATGAGACTTTGAGAAAAACTTTCCCGAGACTTTACGCTCTTGAGGCGGAAAAAGACTGCACGATTGCTAACAGAAGGCTGAATGGTATTTGGTACTGGAACTGGAGAAGAGATCTCAGATTTAATAGCGAATTTGACAATCTTCAAAATTTGGTTAGCATTCTCCCTACTACCGATCTCACTTATGGCATGGACGGTTGGTCTTGGAATTTAAATGGAGCAATAAACTTCTCTGTTGCATCGATGCGCAAGCTGCTTGATCACATTCGACTTGCTGGAAGTGGTAACATCCCTATGATATGGAATAAGTTGGTCCCTAAAAAAGTTAATCTCTTTATTTGGCGTCTTAGAAGAGATTGTCTTCCTACTTC
Organism: Asclepias incarnata; assembly: GCA_025447715.1. Taxonomy (NCBI): domain Eukaryota; kingdom Viridiplantae; phylum Streptophyta; class Magnoliopsida; order Gentianales; family Apocynaceae; genus Asclepias; species Asclepias incarnata. The sequence goes on from JAOEHQ010009385.1 coordinate 16,583, forward strand.
GATAAATCTTTTCCCCAAAGGCATTGATGTAACTTCGGTTAGTTGTCAACTATGTGGTAATGGTGTCGAATTTACTGATCATATTTTGGGATCTTGTAAGCTGGCAAAGGATACCAGAAAGCAATTATCCAAGTGGTTGGGTCTCGAGATTCCTAATTCCCCTCTTGAAGACGTGTTACTTTGGTGCGACTCTCTTGGGATCTCAGTTAATTCGAGGTATAGAGTTCAAACCATAATATTCACTTGGCGGTGGACTCTTTGGAAGGCGAGGAATAATTTGATCCATAATGATATTCGTGATAGTAGCTCGTCCCTTTTTTCCTCGGTTATCAATCATGCTTATCTTTGGATCGGATCTAGGGACAAAAAAGCTAAATTATGTTGGGAGTCATGGTTCGTGCACCCATTTGAGGCTGGTTAATCTCTTATGGTTTTTTCGGGGCCAACGTTTTGTTATGGTTGGCTTGGTTCATGATGTTTTGTTATTTTTTCGGGTTGCGTGTCCTCGGAACTTGTTTGGGGTTACATCAAAAACATCACAAGGTGAAAACCGGTGGTTCGGCCCTTGCTGATGGGGTTTTTTCTTGTGTCGTGGGTTACCGTAATTGGCACAAGTTTTTTTGCAACCTTTCTGTAACCTTAGCAGTCAAAGTTTCCAGATGGGTCTAGATTTAGTATTGCTTTTCTAGATTTGTATTTGTAATTGTATCTTTTGGTCATTAGCAATTTGTTAATGATCGTATATATAATATACTTACTGTTGCCGTTCAAAAAAAAAAATGATAAATAAGAAAATGTTTAAATTTTTTGAAAATTAAGACACTAAACATATGCTTTATTAGGTAGTTTAGATATATATATATATATATATATATATATTGTAGATGGTTGTGTATTCATCATCTACTAACCATATGACAGTTTGAACAAGTGAAAGCTACAATCCTCGAAGATATTAACGAGAACAACAAGTATAAGGAAGTCGCTCTAGCCATTGCTAAGAACATTGGTAATACAAAGATTGCAAGCGAACGTATAATTGAGGGACTACGTAAGGGGGGCAAGGAAACTTCCCCACTTGAAGAAATTTATATTAGCTATCTTTAAGACAAGTGTAGGAGAACAGATGAAATCAGTCTACAAATTTACGATGTTGTGGCTTTGTTGGAATACATGATATATGATGCTGAAAGAGTTATTTCGAATCTTGTTGAGGTTAAAAAATAATAAATGACTTATTTATAATGTTTTATTTAGCTATCGTAATGTTTTTTTTTAATTTGTATTGTAATATTTTATTTGTATTAATGTAATGTTTAAATTTTATAAAAATATTAGTTTTATTTAATAAAAAGTATTTGAGAATGAGGTAAGGATGTGGTAAGGATGTGGTAAGAATGGCATGGGAAATTCTTGAGGTGTTTTTGATGATGTGACACTAATATTACAGTAAGGATGAGGTATGGACGTAATATGGATGAGAATGACCTTATAGATTTTCTCTTTATATTTACTTCCCATTTGGTCGGTAGATAGATCCTTTTTGTTTAGTGGCCACTCATGTGATGTGTTTTATAAGACACAAAAACTTGATTCCCGGCAGTAGTTTGTGAGGCAACATATCCTCAAACACTTTTTTGTCTGCCAATTTTGAGAAAGTTGCAATGCAGATGCGATCCGCCACAACGACGCCTGCAGAGTACGTGATGTCTGATTCTGAATCAGATTCTATTTTTATAGGAAGTGAGTGTCACGTTTGTCATTTAAGTGGCCAATCACATTCTTGTAAATTCATAAATGCATTCATCTACTACTTTCTAAAAATGGAGAGGCTATTAATTAGGCCCAAAGGGTTTTGACTCCAAGAAGTTTCTAATTTAGTATGAGTACGGGCCAGGAAATTTGTTTCGACAATTTTAAAACATTAATCATTATATATTCTTTTTTTTATGTAGGGACAAAATTCTAAATATATTCATAAAATAAAAAAATTACATTGTATCAAAATTGAGGAAGAGGGCAGTTGCCTACACTGTCCCCATGTTGTCTCCGTCCCCAAGTACGAGTACATAATATATCTAACTGTTTACATACGAGTACATTGATGAGGTTTTCAATGCCCAAATTACCTAGGAATGATAATTTTTTTAAACTTATTTGTACGTAATACAGTATCTAATGACCGTTTCGAGTTATTTCTCTGACCACTCTCAAAATCTTACCTAAGTAGATTTCAAACATAAGACTTCTTGTGAACAAACAAGACGCCAAAGTGCCTAACTACTATACCATATTCATGGTGGCTATAATATAAGTGTTTAGACAATTAGAAAAGTAGAACCATGCAACTAACAAAGATATTTTATCAAATTGTTTTTGGCCTATTAGGTATTACCTATTAACTAAAAGGTTGTGAGTTTATGTTGGATTGAAGTCTCATTCTAGAACATTGACCTAAATATTCTGTGATTGTTTTATAAAAAAAATCGAAGAATTTTTAATTTCGTTTTGTTCAACAAAAATTATAATTTTTACCTATTCGTACAATTTATCACTTTGTTTTTATGGATATTCTTTTGCTCAACTATTAGTTGTTGTAGGTTACTCCAATATTTGTACTTCAACAAAACTGCGTCGTACGCCATAACTCATACGGGGTTGTATATGCGTTAAAACCAAAGTTTAAGGGTATCTCCAATGGCTGAGTAATTGGTATAAAGCTTTTTTATAAAAAAAGCTTTTGATTAAGCTTTTTCTCCAATAAAAAAACCCTATAAAATGTATTTCAAACAATTTTTATAGTATAATTTAGAAGAAAGAGAGCATTTATCAAAGACTTGAAGTTTTATTATAACCTAGAGCATATTAATTCTTATACTCTAACGAGATAAAGCTTTTTAGAAAGTGTTTTATAGTAGTAAAAAGCTTTTTAAAACAATGCTCTAAGTAAATGTCAAAATACTTTTTAAAAAAAAAGTAAATGTCAAAATGAACGGGGTTCAACCGCTAACCATTTTCTTTAATTCAGGAAAATTTATAGATAGTTATTATTATATGATTACACAAAATATACTATCAAAATAATAATATAATTTGATGATTCATTTGACTTGTTTGCTTAGGAGCTACATTTTTCTAGTTTGACCCATCACCCATTGTTATCGCATAGTATAAGTTTCACAAATACACATGGATTTTTCCGTTATCGCATATAAAAGTTGCAATTAAGACGACTTCTATTATATTGGCCAACCTTCTACATACCACATTTACATTTATACAGATTTGTTTGCAACTATAATAATAATAAGGGGCATTGGATAAAGGCGTTAAAATTAGTTACACAAGTGATAAGGGGCATTCTCACCATGTGTACTTGAGTAGAGACTATATATTTTATGATTGTGCTTATGTATATATATATATTATGTCAATATCATGTGGTCAAGATTAAAGCTGGAAATAAGCTTGCGTCTTTATCGAAGAAATTGGTGATGTAAACCTTTTTATAAAACTGTGACAGAAATGAAGAACTTTATTGCTTGTATATATATTTTTATTGGAGCATTCAGTTCATTCGACCGCATAGCGCAGTGGATTAGCGCGTCTGACTTCGGATCAGAAGGTCGTGGGTTCGACTCCCACTGTGGTCGATCTTTCATTTTTGTTTGGTTTCTGTTTAAATCTTCTCTCTTTTTTGCAACTGGTTCTTTGGATTTGTATCTTACTGAATAGCTACCAAGATGTCAACAGAGAATTTTCCAGGTATTAACATAATTACCTGAATGAGTAAAATAAAATTCGATGGAGTAATGATATATAGACCGAAAATTAATAAGTCTAAAAGTAGACTAATCAACTCAATTATCGACACATGGATTACGCTATTTTTCTTTTATAATCTTCACTTTCAATCTAGTCATGTATATTGATCTCCTTCTTAGACGTGTTTAGACTTATGAATTTGGATGATCTTAAACGGTTTAGTGGAGACTAAACATATTTTGTTTAATGATTGAAACATAGCTATTAGGATGTCAACCTGATACACATGTTCTTGTGTTTAAAACTGTGAATGTTGATTTAGCGTACAATATACTTGTTCGTGACCTACAAAAGTTGATTTATATGTGTGATGTACATGTACTAGTTAAAGCATTAAGTATTACCGCTCGAAAAAGAAAAAAAAAAAAAAGCATTAAGTATTAAACGGTTGAAGTCAATAGTCAACGGGGGGTTTGACTGCACAAAGAACTATGCAAAGACAAAGGACATAACCCATAAGATATTGTTTTGGAAATAGCACCGGCCGGGTGCACATGACATCGAGCCAATGAAAGTTAACAGACCATTCACGTTCTGGCTCTGATCACTTGCTACAGTAGTTACACATGTCTTTATCCCCCCTTTATACCTACAAATTTCAAACTACTTTTTAAATAACTACATACATACATATATACGATCGAGTAGTTGATAACTATATAATTAATTTATGGGTTTGCAATTGCATATATGGATCGATTTTTCATAGTTACTCTACTTTCTTGTATGTTCCTAACATCTTCTATATCTATAATATAAATCTGTTTAGTACTTCATAAAGCATTAATTAATTAATTAATTAATTAATTGTTAGGATAAGGTTTCTTGTTAGTCAAAGTTCATATATATATGTTAATAAGGTCCTGGTAATTACGGACTTAGTTGTAGGTTGAATTATTCTTGTTTAGCTTACCCATTTGTTAAGCGTGATAGTTTCCTTTCTGTTTATAATTGCAATTGCAACTCTATCAATGGGTGATATTGTGAGAATAAATACTAATAGATACATCCCGAGACCCATTTGAATTTTGTGGAAACTGGAAACAACCCGATGGGCTTTTCTCGTATTGGCAGAGTGAGTCAACTACTGAAATGGGCTTTATCCACAAGGTGGGCTTGGCGCAGACCTGGTAGGGAGGCCCCGGAATGGGATCCATCTGCAGGTCATTTGTATTGTTTTGGAAGCTTTGGTGCTTCATATGATATCTCACGACTATGCAAGGCTCAAAAGATCAATGAGATCGAGTGGGTATTTAATGATTCCAGAAAATCAGTCAAGTAAATGAGGGAAACCATCAAACATAATCTTATTTCCGGGTTTATTATCTTTCGGTGGAACCGATTATTTCCCAAATTAAAGGAGTTAATATCATGCAACTCGTGTGAATGACAAACATGCATATACCAATGTGCGTGAACCTTGATCATCACAGAATTGTCACTTTACGCGGTGTCTGGTATGTAACAAAAACCAAGAAATGGAAATCCAATTTACGATAGCCGAACTATAGAATTCTTTAGCTATGTGGCGGAGTATAGACTCACTTAAATTAGAAAACTTGGATACCCTTCTCAAAGTGTTGGACTCAATTGAGGTTTCTTGCAGTTGAGAAGCAACTATTTAGATGGAGTCATTGAATTTGTACTTTAAGTATTATGGAATAATAATAATAGGAACCAAGCTATTTTCAACACAAAGAAATTAACCATCCAGTGATCTGATTTGTGAGTAGTATGGGTGATCGATATTACTTTCTTTCTTATGAGTATCCGAAAGACATAGGAAACATAAGATATATAGTTTGGTTAGATTAGATTCGAAATCTTGTAATGAAATTAAGATTAAGATGTTAAATAAAAGCATATGAAAATGACACATACTCATCGATCGGCTTGCAAAACTCCAATAATTTTATAATTAATTTACACATGAATTTAAAAATGAATAATGCAATAAAGTCGTTGATCATAAAGTTATGTACATTAATCAATGATTCATTCAACTAAATGGTTTTTTTCTAAGGCTTGAACGATCCGTTGGTGACTAATAAGATATATATGAATATGAATGAATTCTTTGTAAATTAAGGCTAAATTCAGTAACATAAGTAAATTAAGTTTCTGATCTTCATCTTTGGCACGATGCATGTCAATTTTAATTTGACAGATTTGACATTAATTCAGTAAACGTGAAATCTTATTTATGGGATTGATCATGAATTGAAAGCATACAAACACAAATATAAAAACGTACAAGCACGCACAAAAAAGCACACTAATTAAAATTTTAATCCCGAACCATATAATTTTTCTTCGCAAATCTTGTCAAGACACACTTCCATTTCCGCCGAGAAATAATTTTTCCAATCACCAACTTTACCTGTACGAAAGAAGGCGCTGCAATCCTCCCCGGATGGAAGCTTTCCTTCCTTGTTCACCTCTACATTACTCAAATTATCAAAGCTACAAATTCTCAAAATACCCTCAATCATGTTTTCTTTCTCTTCTTTGGAAGAAAATGAGCATCCTAAAAAGTCGGATAGTTTCTTCAAATGAAGCTCTGGTTGCTCTTTAATCTCCTCATATTTTAGAAAAAATACTTTTTCTGGATTCTTTAAGCTTTCCTCCCAATAACCTAACACATGATCCCAAAAGGGTCCATACAAGCTCACTCCCCTACAAAACTTTTCAAAAACTTGTTCAAGTGAATTAGTTCCCATTTCCTCTAACCTCAACTTGTTTGTGAATGCCCAAAGTGAAATGAAAGTATCTTTGGGGTTTCTACATAGATAAACAAGTTTGCACTGTGAACTTATGATGGAATTTGGTAAAGATATATAAGGTAGGTGGGTGGAAAACAGTCTTGGATATGTGAAAGATGAGAGATCTGGGTTCTCATCCTCTATGTAGAGCTTAAGTTCCAAGAAAGGCACGAGCATATGTGGATTGTTTGATAATAACGGGTGATGGTCTTGCTGGGTTAGTGGGAAAATGTTGCGGTTTACTAGAGCATACAAGATGGCCTTTAACCAGGTGGTGCCGGATTTGGGAGTGGTAACAAGAAGGATATCGGTGTCATGAGCTTGAAAGTGTTTTTGACATGAAAGTACTCCTTGCAACTGTTTAGCAGGATGCCAAAAACCTTGGTATTTGTATAATGTTGTTGCAACCCATCCCTTTTCTTTGGGAAGAGAGGGAATTAAGTTCATGCATTCTTGAGTTAGTTCATCTTCTTTTAGATATTTCGGTTTAGGAGGCTGGGATGTCTGCATATTAGAGTTTTATGTATGCTATACGCTCAAGGATTTAACATTTGTAAAAGATCAATATATAATGCAGGCGAAATGATTGAGTAGCCTAATTTATTTATTTTTCTTTTTTTCTTTTTCTTTTGAAGATCAAAGTTTTTCCCCCCAAATTACACTCATCGGGTAATTAAATTGGGTAATTAAATTGGCACCCGAGTGCTCCCAATAGAACTTGAACCTGCGACCCACATGAAAGAAACCCCATATAATATATGAGGGATGAGAATATAAGGCTGTCATGTACCTAGCTTCGGTATAGAACCCCCTCACGTCTTAGTTTTTTAATCCATAAAATTCATGGGGCCCAGATCATTTATTTATTATACAACAAATATTAAAAAATTGGTATGTGAGGGGGTTCTATATCTAGCTTGGATACATGACAACCACACCTTCACTTTTTCCGTATATATATATATATATATATATATATATAAAGAAAGAGATAGTGTATGATGTGACGATGATGTGACAGTGAGAAGTTGAGAATTTGAGAGTATGGTTGTTAGGGGGTAAATTCTGGGAGGATGGAATGATGTGGCGCTGATGTGGCAGTGAGAATTTGAGAATGTGGTGTTATGGATGGGAGAGGCCTAAGGGCGGAGCCCGCTTCGAAACACAATTTTTGATTAACTTACATATGTGTAAGGTAGATCACCTCATCACCGATCACCCCTATGACCTATTACCTTATGACCTATGACCTATCACCCCCACCAACTACCCTTTATTAATACCTCTAAGGGCGGAGGCGCGGAGCCCGCTTCGAAACACAATTTTTGGTTAACTTACATATGTGTAAGGTATATAATTTACACATATGTAAATACAAAAAAAAAGAAAAGTAAGAAGTCGTCAAAAGTATATCGAGTCGCATCTCTATTGAAAGAGGACGAAATTTTAAGACTACTCATACTTTTTTTTCTGTCTAACGATGTACGGTTCTTGAGATAAAAGTTTTTTAATGAATTAGATGAAATTTTATAAATTTAAGATCAATGGCCAGGATTGATTCTCGCCATTTTTTATTTTTTTTAGGGTTCATAAAATAACCCACCCCTATATATATATATATATAATAAAATAATAATAACAATAACAATAATAATAATATGAATAAATTAATTAATTTAGAAAGAAACATAGATTAGAGAAAATACCAGCGAACCATCTTCGAAACCCTTGATTGGTATAGGTATTTTTTTTATGCCGATCGAAAGGGGTTAGAATTAGGATATTTATAAACGCATCTTTTCATTATTTTCTATTTAGCCCTTATACTTTCACATAGTGCTATATTTCCATAGTAAATGTATTTGTTAAAACATCTACCAATATACTAAAACACGATTGAGTCATCATTGGTCGACATGTGGTGCTTTATTTGAACGACATGTCTCTTTTTAAATCTATATTCAGTAATTTTATTTTTTAGATATCATAAATAATTAAAAATTTTAATTAATTAATATATAGATATAGATACCTAATATAATTAAAAGATTGATATTAAAAATCTTATTATATTCATTGTTACAATAACTATATATTTCCATCATCATTCCTATTTTTTGTTTTAATGAAAATCTAAATACGTCTGCAATACAGTCATTTGAATTAATTTTTTTTAATCTGACAACCCAAAAATAAATATTAATTATTTAAAAATTATATAAGTATCACTAAAAAAATTAACACCTACCAAACACAAAAATTTAACCGATCAAATGTTTCTTATATTAGCATGCATAATAGTAAATTAAATTTAAGGATATATTTATCTCATATAAAAAATAAATAGCAACATATTGTTATTCATAATATATAACAATAAAACTTATTTATTATAATCCACAGGACATGTAAATTAATTAACAAATAGTAATAATATATCTATGGTTTTAACTTATAATTTAATATAGTATTATTTAATTATTTATCCATGTACTAACCTAACTAAACATGGTTGAAAATCTTAAAATGATACAAACCATTTTTCATCATCATGACTTTAAATTAGGTGATATCAACTACTAATATAAAAGTAATATTAAATCTTGACCAATACTTTTACGATACATGTATCTTACTATTAGGCTATCATTGGTGAAATCAAATGCATATAATAGAGCATGTTCAAATTTTATTTTCTTTGCAAAACAAAATAAAATAAAATTAATCGTACGATATATATTGTCAATCCGTACATCGTATGGGTATTAGGACTAGTATTTGTATACATGTGGTCCACGTGAAATTTTTTCTTTTCTTACATAATAACACATACATATATACATGTTAAAGGTTACCTGCGCAATGAGGCGAAACGATGGTTACAGGGACGGTGGTAGTGGTAGTGGTGATGGTGGCGGCAGGATGGAGATATTGTAGGCAGGGCCGGCTCAACCTTTTTGGTGGCTCTAGGCGGACCCAATTTAAGGGGCCTTTTCTTAAATCTTTAAATCTTAAAGTTTCTAACAAAAAGCCTACTCCTTATCTGGGTTTGATACCGACAAAAATAAACTAAAATACTTATAAATAGCGGAGTTAAAAAATTGTGTAAAATACTTATAAGGAGAGTTATAAATTCGAACTCCATAACCATAATCACAATGGAGACTTTTGGATTTTTTTAGGAGAGTCATGGAGTAGCTTAGATTTCTAAGAGAGTGATTATGGTCTTAGTTTTAATTATTGGTCTTTTAAATCCAAAACTAGCTATAAAAAACCTAATAATATTTCCAGCCTACTAGTATTAGAATTTGGGGTCTTAATTATTTGGGGGCGTTAGGCAATCGCCTAATCCAATACAACTTTAAAGCCGTCCTTGATTGTAGGTATTTTAAGGAATATGGATATGATGGACATGAAGCCCAAAAATCTTTACCATTCTCGTCCACTAATTTCCGACTATTGCGATTTTTATATAAGAATAATAAAACTATTGATTTAATTTTCTTTGAATATTTGATTCTGGGAGTAAAGAGAATCATCAAATTTTAATTTTTATGTTGGAGAAAAAAAAAAATGGCTGGATAAAAACTCTCCTTTCAACCAAGAAAGAAAAAAAGGGAAGACAAGAGTTAATTTCACAAATTTTTAAAGCATGTGCTTTTATTTTTATCAGCATACATCCTTTGGTCGCATTTATATCATCGAAAGTCTTTGCCACGCATTACATATGAGGGCATTTTGTTATTTGAAATATAGAACACTCACCTATATCTCACACACCACACACCGTATTTGTTACATACGATTCGGTTTCGGTATCATACCGAAACCATCCTGTATAGCACATTAACATATTTTTTAATACACCTAGTGTGACTCGAAGGTGAAAAACAAATTGAATAAACATACTACCAAAATCGTTCATTTAAAAAAAAGATTAAATTATAATCATTATCTAAAATAGATATATTCTTAACAAAGTTTAATACATTAATCAGTGATTCAAAAAAATCATAGAAACGAACAAAAAGCTGGTTACGTGGTCAAACCAAGCCAGGCCAATCAGTTCAAACCATACTGTAAGCTTCTTGTTTTGATATGTAACCCAAACCGACCATCTTGCCACAAACACTAAAATCCTTTTGTTACCTTTAAGAAACCAAGGATTTTAAAATCATCAAAGCCCAGCAAATGTGATCAAGACGACTTGTAAACTTGGTTTTAAAAGGCGCTAGGCGCACAAAAGCGATAGGGTCCTTTTCCAAAGCGCGAAGCGCAAAGCGTAAAAGCGGCGGGATTTTCGTACGCGAGGCGCATCCTTATAAAAAAAATTTATAAATTATTTATATAGTATTTATAACACATAAAATACTTATACACCATTACACACACACATATATATAGATATTTAATAATAGTTATACTTAATAACTCCACACCCTTTTCTATATTTATATGTATATCATATTATTATTATATTATTATTATTATTATTATTATAAAATAAGAGTAAAACTTAAAATGTTGACTATACAGTTGTAAACAACTTTCATATTTAAAAATATTATACCATTACAATTTATA
>JAOEHQ010009386.1:0-16742 GCA_025447715.1 Asclepias incarnata
TTTACATATTTAACAAATTATCTTATCTTGAAAATGTCATAAAAATTCCGTGTATTTGACACGGGCATAAATCTAGTAATATAATTAAATACATGTTGAGTGTCACTTTCATTCCTATTGAAATGTTTGGTTTATTATATTGAGATTACAAATTGGTTCACTGTATATGGAAATACATGCTAATTAAGTTGATAGCTTTGTGAAATTCGTGACTTGGATGATTTGATCAGGTCTAGTTTATTTTTTTTTAGGGCTATAGACGAGACTAATTTTGAGGTCATTTTTTAAAGTCTCTAAAAGAACTTTTTTTATTTTATCCAAGCTTAAGATAGACAAAAATAAATTAAAAAGCTTAAGATGACAGGGTGAAAACAATTTTTTTTTTTTTATCTATTCTTTGTATATGTAAAAAACGTTTAAAATATTTATATAAAGTCTGTTTTTCTAAATTTTTTAGAAGCAAACTCTTTAATCAAATCTTCATGCTTAATTTCATAAGATAAATCTTTTTTAATTGACAAAATAGCTAACCCATTTAATTTTTTTGTGATATTGTAGACCGTAAATAATTTTTTTTATTAATTTTAGTTTAGAAAATTATTGAACTTTTGAATATAATGTAAAATGTTAATAGGTGTGTCACTTTCTAAATAGATAAAATATATCTTAAAAAATTGTAGTTCTTGAAATAAATCAAGACCGTCAATATCTAAATAGTCGCCATATTCATAAACTTTTTCACGATTAATACGATTCTCTTTTAATTTCAAATTTTTAAATGTTGGTTTTTTTTAAGCCCAATAGCACTAAAAATTGGGACCCTAACTATTTGGGGGTCGTAGGAAATTGCCTAGCCTAACTGCCTAAGTATACATTTGAGCCAGCCTTGGATTTGATGTTCGTGTAATGGTTAGTCAACACTGAAGTTGAGTATATGGGTGGTGGATTGGTCACATGACCTTGGGATACGATGGAGGATTTCGTATTAGAGGTCAAGTGATTAATTATTAATGTTATTGAATGTTGAGGGTTACAAGAGTTAAGCGATGACTCACTACTTGTAGACAAAGAGATTGAATATGGATCCAAATTAGTTGATGAATGTTGATAATATATGTCGTGCCCCTTATTATCTAGCAGGGTATAAACTTGAATTGTGTTTTTGGTTGTTTTTAATGGTGTTTAACGTACATGTATCATATGAATTTAATCCATTGATATGGAAATGATATGTGGAATATTAAGAGTATCTTGAATTTTTTTTTTAAAATGTATATAGAATTATATATTGGTGTGCCAGATACATTTTGTTCTTTGGATGAACAAATAAATTATCTTAAAAATATTAAATATATCAAATTTCTTTAAATAAAACATAGTTAAAATTAAATTTATATGAAAATTAGTTTGAGATTTGATCATATATTATCTGCCAATAATAATGTAGGTGCATCTGAAATCGTAATTTAATGGATCAATACCCACCATTAATATAAATATATGCATCATTTAAGTAAAATAAAAACGTCTCAAAAACAAAGTTGTCAGGATGGCCGAGTGGTCTAAGGCGCCAGACTCAAGTTCTGGTCTTCGAGAGAGGGCGTGGGTTCAAATCCCACTTCTGACATTATTTTTACTTTTTATTTATTACTTTTGCTCTTTGCAATAATAATTCTTCTTTCTTTCTTTCTTTCTGTGTTTGTCTTTGTACGTGTACATGTTTTTATTGTTTTAATCGCTTTGTCTCTATAGCTATTAATCATTATTGGATCATTATATATAACTTGTTGGTAAGTTGGACTCTCAACCAATTTTGCGATTAGCTAATGAATCTTTGTGCACTTTTATTCACTTTGCACTTTGTTTAACTATTTCATGTGATTATACAATAAGCACACCAAATTTGAAGTTTACTCATTTTGTTTTAGATTAGAAACTCTGCTATTAGTTGTCTTCCTCATATACGTACTATCATACTCGTGTAATGCTTGAATTTCTATCAACCGTTAATTGTTTGTTGTTCAACATGTATTATTTATTATTTATGGTAGTTGATGGAGTTTGATTTGAGATCCAAGGCTCCCGGCCTGATTAATTATTCTTTTTTTTTAAAGGTGTGAATTACTCGGGAATGTCGGGAGGTCTAACATACTTTGTCTCCTCGCAGAATAGATCCTCAATTTAAACCTCTCGATGAGAAACCCTATCACCCAAAAATCTGAAGGGGAAAACTCACCAGACCCACCATAAGTGGAGATTAAATACCTGTGACCACCCCCAAATATGCCTAGCCGCCTAAGGTAAGACTTGAACCCGAGACCTCCTGTGAGGAAACAAACCTTCTTACCACTAGACTATTCAGTGATGATTGTCTGCTTAATCACCTCTTGTAAAAAACTTGCGTATGATAATGATAGTCTCCGGCAAGGCAAAGAAGAGAAAGTACGTTGAGAGCTAACGGGGTGTCATTGGTTAATTTGAAATCATCCCAATTTTGAGCGGAAACATCTTTAAACAATTTGCCCTATAACTTCTCCTTCTAATCCTCTCCTCTCCTTTCCTTTCCATCTATTAAAAAATCTTACGACTGCATTTTATAAATTTTCCTTCTCCATTCTTTTCCTTTCTTCTTTAAAAAAAAGCTTAAGAATACAACATAAGTGTGTATTAGATAGAGACAAGGATGAGAGAGTTTTTGAAGGGATGCTATTAGACTTTGGAGTATCGGAGGGTTATATAGAGCAAAAAGGTTCGTTAATGTATTCTATCACTCTCACAGATTTTTATGTTCATTATTATATTTTGAGATCCTTTATTATGTCCATGTTCATAGTTGTAAAATTATGGGCCGATTCTTCTTCCAACAACCAGTCAGGATGGCCGAGTGGTCTAAGGCGCCAGACTCAAGTTCTGGTCTTCGAGAGAGGGCGTGGGTTCAAATCCCACTTCTGACATTATTTATTATTTTCAAAAAATCTACTTATTTTCAGCTTTTTTGCTTGCATAGCATATGTATGTATTATACTTATACTTACGATTTCATTTTAGGGTTCTGATTTACTACTCAAATTGGGCCTTCCGGTTACTAAAAGGATCTGCTACCAGCCCACAAAATATCTTTCTTTGGGTTTAATTAATTAATTTCCAGGGAAAAAGAAAGTTGATTAGCGTAAATCGAGTGTACCTCTTCATAAATCTCACAGATTAAACTTGTCACCATTTATTAAACTTGTTTTGTATTAAAAATTGATTTGGGAGTAAGTTTTACGGGGTTAATTTCATATCATTTCATAATTTAATTCTATCTGTATATTTTTAATGAAAATGAAAGCTTTGCAAATGTATATTGTATCCCAAATCATCAATATTCGATATATATATATATATATATATATCTTTCTATTGGATTGGATGTATATTTCTCTAATTCATAAATGGTAGCTATAGTTTCTGAGCCTGCTATATAAAAAAAAATGTGAACTATTAGTTGGGTAGACGAACCACGAGTTTCATTTAATCATCAATTTTCAAATATTGACACGTAAGTGGGCATTTGAAGTTTCAGCATTAACCATTTCAACATTTTGTGCACGATAACGATTACGGTCAATGCTAAAACTTCAAATGCCCACCTGTTTTTAGGGGTGAATTATTGAGATTTCTGGTTCCATCCCATACATTCGTGTAAAAAAAGTCAAACGTTGTAAAATGTTGCATATCCTTAAATTGCTACCAAGTTAAAACTAACTTCGATGATATGAAAACAGCTTCAAAGATGGTCTCGTACAGAATAACTTTTTGATTTTTTATGTATTAAAAAAAAACTCCCCCAATCTGACATACCTGGACTAATGCATATCATATTATCATTGCTAACTATCGAATACAAAAATCTAAATAAATTTCAGCAAGAGATATATACACGTGATTTCTTGTTGTATGTTACAACAATCTGATACGTCGTAACATGCATAAACATTTGAAACGTACATCTTTGTTTTAAGATGTTGAAATGTCTTGAGGAGCATAACTTAACAGGAACATATTGACAAAGAACAGGCGGTACAATAAAAATAGACATATATATACAAGGAAATCGAAAATGACCGACACTCAGAAAACTAACTACTTTGCTAATTTTCACTTATTCATTGACCACAATCACACAGTTTCTATTGCTTAAACAGACTTCAAAAAAATTAACAATCTACAAAAGCATTCATACTACCAATGAACCGTTTTATATCCATTTCTGAGGCATTGCATCAACTTTTCCTGGACTTGAGCCACCGGAACTTCCTGCAGCTAGCAAAGCAATCAGACTTCCACCATGAACACGCCCTTCTGCACCAGTAGACCGCCTTGGTCCAGCTGCCAGATCCCCGTTCTGAACCCCCAACGGTTTAAACCCGGAACCGGAAAATTGAGGTGGTGTCACAGATGTCTGTGGAGGGAAGAACATTTGTTTCATTTTATGATGTTGATCTGGGGTGGTGTCATGAACCAGGGTTCCCAATGTGGCACCACCATGGACCCGTTTATCCTGAACCAGAGCACCATGGGAAGTACATAACCCGCTCTTGCCCCTGGCAAACGCATTACAAACATGATCATTGTTTCCAAATTCTGAACCTGGCTGTCCCCACGAGCATCTCTTCCCACCACCATGGGCCTTGCAGAAGTCAGTGCTACCTTGAGCGCTTTTCCCGCACCCACTAAACTGGCATCTCTTACCGCCGCCATGACGTACACAACAGTCTGTGCGACCCCTTGCACTTCGTGTACAACCAGGGACCACACATCTCTTACCGCCACCATGTGCCACACAAAATAAGGTTCCACCATGGACGCTCTTTGGGCAAACACCGCCACCTTCAAAGGCACATCGTTTTCCACCACCATGACCCTTGCAGAATGGGGTACTTCCTTCTGCACCCTTGGTGCACCCTTCAAACGTACACCTTTTTCCACCACCATGTGCCTTGCAGAACATGGTGCTTCCTTGAGCACCTTTAGTGCATGCTGGAAACTGACATCTCCGTCCACCACCATGAGAGATACAAAGACCAGATAACCCCTCGGCACTTTTAGTGCAATTATCCATCTGGCACCTCTTACCACCACCGTGACGTATGCACAACCCGGATTTTCCTCTTGCTGCACGAGTACAACCATCATGACTGCAGCGCCGACCACCGCCATGAGCTATGCAGTAATCGGTCCGTCCTTCTGAACTCTTGGTGCAACCCAAGAACTCACATCTTCGACCACCACCGTGGGCTTTACAGTAAGCGGTCCGACCCTCAGCTCCTTTATGACACCCAGGTTTTTGACATCTCCGACCTCCCCCATGGGCAATGCACAGCCCGGAAGCACCTCTTGCTCCCTTTCCACATCCCTCGAACTGGCATGTCTTTGTATTACTGGATCGCTGATGTGGCTCAGTAAGCCCAGATGAACAAGTGACTGAACTTGTTGGCAAAGTCATAATGCTGGATGATGAATTCATTTTGTTCAACGAATTCTGCAAGAGAGGGGGCATGTTTCCTGATTCCAGATGTGATGACATGGACCCATCGTCCATATGGGAGTCACATCCGGCAGCTGGCGGGCTCAAGTTAATGGTTGTGACATCAGACTCAGCCGGCAGAGAGAAGAGACTTAACTCGAGATCAACCATTGATGATTTATTAGCGGTGGACATTTTCTTTTTGACAGGTGCCTTCTCACCACCAAGATGGAGGCTGAAATCCAACTCTAGATCCATCGAGGACTCTTCATCAGTTTCTTTTGCAGATGACATGGTGGTGCACCCAGTGGCTGAACTTGCCTTACTATCTGAGGAGCTTGGAGAACGTCCTATCCATAGGCTTAAAGGCAACCCAGATTGCACATCCATTGACCCGTTTACTGAACCCCATTTCCTTTTGACACCTTGTGAGGCAGGATAAGAAGAGTTCAAAGAACTAGGGAAATCCAATCTTAATGTGGTATCTGCAGAATTGCTCAGGTTTCTAAAGGCATCAGACACACGATTTGCAGCAAAACCCATATTACTGAACCGGGCATCCATTGAAATTACACAATCTCTTATTATGATTTGATCAAACCTTATTCGCAAAAGAACGGATCAACTAACTTCTGGGCTAAAAATAATATCCACAAAACTAAGGTAAGCTACTTCTTCTAAGCTATAGATCTAATGTTAGGTATTTCTCAGCTACGGTACTAGGGTCAGCTGTCAACAATTGCTGAGTAAATCGGACCCCCGCTGACAAAACCTGAAGTGTCACGTCGATCCATTTGCTATTGTTTTAATCTAAAACTATATCAATCAGCTATAGCGACTGATAGAAGTTCCACAAGAATGTCCCAATGCAGCCTATTGAATAGTTCATCCTGTTTCATACAAGTCACATAAGAGATTAAGCAAATGGATTAAACTAAACAAATGCAATTTATGACGCTTCTGTACAACTAATTCTGGTAGAAAATAAAAAACTAGAATTTCCTGATAAACAAAGAGGACCATTACGTTGCCAATCCAATCAGATGGTGACACTAAAATTGAAGAAGCAAAAAAAACATACATCGGTTCAATTCTTAAATGAAAGATTAAAAAGCGTATATTAGAAAACAGATGTAGAACCCATGTCAGATGTATTTTGATAAAAATTTCCGCCTTTATCGCTAATCTTCTTAAACAAATTACGAAAAAAATATAGTTAATTTTATATACAAAACAGATTTCACTTGAATGACCTAGTTATTGGGTTCTCGTATATATATATATATAAAATAAAATCATAAATAAATCTAAAAAGTTTCACATCATTTATTCAAAAACCTTTTGCAAGAGTAAATTAAATTCTGGACCTAAAACAACAAACAAAACAATACATACTTGAAAACACAAATCAAATGATAGATATTTAATTAATATAATAATTATTAAATAGTAAAGATTAACTAATCAATTATAATTAAATAAATAAATAAACCAAAAACTTACCAATAAATTCAATTTTTGTTCTTCTTCTTCAATCCAAACAAACAAACCTTGCACCAAATCTATCAAAAATAAAAAAATATTTAAAAATTTTAATCACAATTTTCAACAAATTAAACCTAAAGTTCAATATTTTATCAATCCAAACACACAAAATCAAATCATAATTAGATAAAACTAAACAAATCGATTAATAAAAGAAAAAGCGGATAAAACATGAAATTAAATTAGAAATAAAGAATAAAAAGGAAATTGAAGCATGGAAATTGAGAAATTAACCTCGAAATCCGGTGGATTGCGGCAGAGATTAGAGAAAGAGGGATTTTTGTTTTTTGTTTTTTAGGGCTGTTAAGGTGCCGGCTATAGATACAGGGTGAGAAAATGAGATTTGTACGTGTATATATAGTCATACACACCCACCCCTGTGAGAGTGCGTGTGGAAATTTACTCATTATTATTATTATTTATGACCAAATTAATTTAAGTGGCGCACCGTAAATAAGTTATTTTATTTTATTTTAACCATAAATTTGGACTCTCTTTCATTGTCTTTTTACATATCCACCGAAAAACTCATTTTAGAAAAATCCTATCTTTTTATATATCCAACTTAAATTATGTGAAAGTATTTTTGCTCACACCAGAATAATTCAAAACAAATTCATCTATTGATGGTCGCTAGTAAGAATCTTCTAATATGTGCCCACAAAGACACATGTTTAGCATATTAAATGAAGTAAAAGTTTCTATAAATACATTTAATCGATATTAATGAAGTATAAAATTTACCATTTTAGGATTAACATTTTATATATTTTAACAATATATGATATAATAATATAATAATCTAATATTATAGCATTTTTTAATGTTCTGTAAAACTTTTTTTTGTTTTGTATGGTCTTTATAATAAATATATAAAAGTTTGTTTATACTTTTCTTTATATAATATTTTATTTTATCTTTTAAGAGTATGATAAAGTATTTGGTGCCAGAGCAATATGATGTGAACATACAAATCATCAATGTCGTCATTTGTGTTTTTATATTATATTTCTTTGTGATGAGTTATTTATCTTAGATGCCTTCATAAAATGAATAAAAATAAAAAGTTAAATAGCAACAATGTACTAGGAGCGACCGTAATGGCCGAAGTGATCGCTTTGTGGTCCTTCCATAACATCAAGTTTTAGACGTGAAATACTATACTCACTGGCACGGTGGATGTGTGATGGGTTGTTGTGGCTACATCAACGTTGAGAGATGAAGCGTGTGATGTATTTTTTTATTTTATCAGGTATTAAGTATGTATATATAGTGGGTACGGTATTGTGAGGCATAATTTTCAATATGACTATTGTAGCCTTGTCGGTATGATATCGTTGTTGATACATGAACTTTTTGTGTGTGTTGGGATGTGGTTATGCAAGTCATTACAACCACTCTAATTGGTTTAATTTGAATTTCAATTCATTTGGTTTTATACTTTTTATGACTAGACGATTGCTCGCGCAATGCGGCGGTGATGGTGGTGTGGCGGCGGCGGCGGCGTGGTGGCGGCGGCGGGTGGTGGTGGTGGCGACTGGTGGTGGTGGTGGCGGCGGCGAGTAGTGTAGGCTATTAATGTAAAAGTTATTGATGTAAAAGAAGATAGTGTAATTATTTTAGGAGTTAAGGTATATGTTGTAAATTAATTTCATTAATGGTATTATAAATATATCAAGTGGAAGTTTTGAAATAATAAATAAAAGAGAGGGGTAATTTGGTAGTTCAAAGTTGTAATTTGAGAAGAATGAAGGTTGATGTTTTATATAGTAATATAGATATATTATGAAGTAACAAAGTCATAACTTTTTTATAAAATTAAGTTAATGATATGATTTCTATTTGTCTGAATTCCAACGGCAGGGAGGTACCTAGCCTTTAATTAGTCCAGATACACGATCCAACCAAAGAAGTAGTCGGGGTTTAGGCTCCACCAAAGAACATCAAAAGCTATATATATTATTTACATGAAAAACAAAGTGGATTTATTGTTACAGTAAGAGCTAAATCTATGTTATTGTATGCATAACTTAACAAAGAGGGTGTTTGAATTAGCTTATTTGTTTATGAAAGTAAGATAAGTTCATTTTTAGTTTTGGTAAGCCTGGATATAAGGGTGTGCAACCCGTGCAATTGAGTATGATCTCTTTTTGTTTAAGGTCCCAATTGTGAACTCGATAGTATATATTACATTTGAAAGAACTATCGTCATAAAATTATCGTCATAAAATTATTCCCCTACCTGTCGGTCAATGTCTTTTAGACGGAGTTGACGGGTTAGCAGTTCGAGAATCCAAGCATTCTCGTATGCTGCTCGAATTTTTTTCCTTGCTTATTGTTTTTTAAAATAAATACATGTTACTAACATTTAACGTATTCTAGCTTGTTTTAAAAATAAATAAAACTATTGCTAACATTTATAGCTTTTAAAAAAACGACTTTATAGCTTATAAAAAATAAGGCATAGGCAGTAGCGGAACTACGATTGAAAGTGACCCGTAGCGCAAATTTTTTAACACTAGCTTTGTATCGGCATAAAGTAATGATAATGAGTAGATTGTAATGATTTTTAACAATTTTTTAAGATTTTTGGCTATTTTTAGCGGTTTTTAAGAGTTTTTGGCACCTTTTGGTAGTTTTCATTTCTCATTTATAAATTTTGTTGCTAAGAAAATCGTTCAAAAGTTTAGAGTTAGTTACAATGACCGGTATCCCATATTTATTTGGTCGTAACACGAATAAAAAATACATCATTTTTCATAAAAATTAAACTATATGAATTTAACAGACCCGTAATCAAACTACCCCTATTTTCCCATGTAGTTCTGCCATTGGGCATAAGTTGCTTGTTTTTAATAAGCATAAGCTCAAAACATACGCTAACCCAAACGCCCCTTAATAGTTCATATGTCCTAATTTATTTTCCACTATATAAAAACACACAGTTTACTATAACGTATTTATTAAAGTTTTGATTTTTGTAGAAGCCACAAAAAGACAATTTTATCTTTTGACAATTACTTAAGACTTTTCCTTTCATGTTGTTAATAATAATTTTAATTAGTAAGGATGATAGACTTACATAATTCTAACTATTATTTTTAATAATGAATAACCAATGGGGTCTTGGTCCATTGGTGAGAGGGGTTTCCCTAAGGGTTTCTTTCTGGGAGTCATGAATCTTTGTTGTGAGGATGGACTCTTGTAATACTATATCCATTCAAGATATGGGAGAACAACCCTTTTAGGGCATCGCTTTGGATTAAACTCGTGTGAGCTTCACCAATACTCGAAGGTGTTGCCAGTCCTTTTACTTAAAAAAAATTTTTCATAATGAATAACCAAAATAACTTATGGAGTAGTTATTGTTGTAACTCAAATTAATTGAACATTAAGTAAATGACACTTCCATTAATTTCTTTAAAGATCCCAAAAAGACTAGATATTATTTGTATAATATACTAAAAGTAGTTTTTCAGATTTTTTTACTAGGAAGTTTTTTTTCAAAAGATAAATAAATATTGACAGTATTTTTAAGTAAATAAATACTTTGAAGCAATTTTAAGTCTAGAAGGTTTTTTTCAAATAACCATTTTTATCTTTCTATTTTCATGAAGCAATTAGTGATTAAGACACAATTCTCTTTTGGCAATAAGTACATAAACAAGATTTCTCTCATTTGATTGCCTTGTGACTTGTGTAATCTCGAAATGTAGAAATAGGATAAAACATGGTTCGAGAAATGATCTTTTTTTTTTTTTAAGGTGAATTTCTTTATCAGTGTTTTGTGTCGCGGTTCGACAGCGGGAGGTCTAGCATACGTTGTCTAAACCGGTTCCGCGCTAGAAAGCTCCCTCGAAGCGGAAATGCCTATTTCAAATACCCGATGGGGGAAAACCCCCTACTAATCCGCCCGAAGGCACGACAATTAATAAGGGTAAATTTTTGCCTCATCCAAGATTCAAACCTGGGGTTACCAGGCCTAAACCCCTTCATTGGGGGACTTCCTATGTCAAAGAACAAATAATGTAGTTACCAAGACTTTAACCTTGGTCACTTGTACCAAAGCCTTAACCAACTCTACCACATGTCTTTGACCCCACGCGTGCTTTGTTAACTTTATATATGTACGAGTATAAAAATACGATATAATTTTGGTATAATATAATTTTGATCTATCAGCAATTCTTTCAGCCAAAACTTTACGGATATTCTGTGAGCAGAATCTGTAGTCAATGAGAAGTATCTAAGATTAATATTTGTTATTTAATCATTTATTCTATAATACTTCTTATAATTATTTGATTGTTGATCAATAAAAAAATTCCATTGAAAATTAACTTTGTGTTCTTAATTTTCAATTACGTTGTTGCTTAGTATTTAATTAACCTTCTAAACGATCTTAGACCAACAATAGCTTGTTCTAACACTTTTGGTTTGTTACATACTTTGCAATGATAATTATTATTGCTAATTTGATATATTCGAAAACCACAAACCTTTTAATATTTTTGTATAATACATACAACTAGTTCATGTTATAATTAGGAGCAAAAATGCTACATTAAAATAAACAATTTTTGTGATTTTGTTACTTCTTCATAAGCATAGATAAATTTGTGCTTTTGTTTTTTTGGTTCAAAAATTCTTTAAAAATAAAAAACCTTTTATGCTACTTTCAATACATTTATCTTATTTTACACTTATAATATTTTTGTTCCATTCATATTTAAATAAGAGGTTATCATATATTTTGTATAATTAACATCTTTTATTACTAAAAAAAAACTATAAATTATAAATAAACACATTGAAAAAAATAGTAATTTATAAATGGTCTGTGTAGAAAAAGTGGTTATTTAATAAACAACCCCATTTGATTCGTTCCTTCTGTTGAAATAATGGAAGGAAACAAGCAAATTGGCTTTAAACGGGTCAATCCGAGCTCGAGCTCGTCTAAGTTCACGCTCGATTCGTTTAGCTTTCAAGAGCTCGACTGGTGTCGAACCGACTCATGTGGAGTTTTACAATCTCAAGATTGACTCGAGCTCAACTTGTTTAATAAATGACATTATTTTTAATTATTTTATATTTATATATAACTGTTTTTAGGTAAGTAGTTATATATATATATATATATATATATATATATTAACTAACAAACGTTAATCATCGATTTTGGTTGTTTCACCACCTCAAACTAGTAGTTAGTCAAGACCGATCGACTAACTAACATATTTTATCCATCAATTCTAAGACTAACTAACATATTTTATCCATCAATTCTAATACAATACAATATGAGTAATAATATATCCGACTAAGGTTTAAAATATGCCTAATAATTTAGTATCGACACATGAATTATATATATTATCTCTTTTAATTTTAACTTTAGATCCTACATATGTCAACATTAAATTTTTAAACATATTTGTAGTTATTATATTAAAATAATATATATATGCCCGCGTGATGCGTAGTTGTGGTGGCATCGATAGCAGGTAGTGGTGGCAAATACGGGTGGTGGGGGCGGTGACGGCGGGTGGTGGCGACGGCGGGGACAGGTTGAGATATTTAAAATAGTTTAGGTAGTTCAACAGATTTTAAAGATAAAAAAAAAAAAAAAAGAATCTCACTTTGTTGTATTGTATAAACAAGCCTAACTTTATAGATAGAAATTTTAAAAAAAAAAGTTGCTTTAAGGAGTATAGATATATATTTGTTTTTAATCTAAGATGAAACACTGAAGTTTATTGTTCATTAATATTTGTACCTATATCATATTATATCTTACATCTTAGCCTAAGGCCATCTTCAATGACCGGTATACTCTCAGTATGCATATCGAACTTCAGTATGCTTCCATTGTACTCTCAGTATGCCATCTCCAATTTGCTCCCAAGCATATTGAGTTTGTGGGGTCTGCTTATTTTATTTATTTTTTTAAAATCATATGTGTGTATGTATATTTAATATAGTGTTTTTAAATTTAATATGGATGATGATGTGACATGGGCAAACTAAGTTTCAGTATGCTGGGTTGGAGGTAAAATAAGTTCAGTTTGTTGGTTCAGTGTGTTGCTGAGGTGGTCGGTTTGCTTGGACAAACTGTATTCTCCATTGGAGATGACCTTAACGAAATTTGTGTAGAACCAAGAGGGATGGAAAAATCCACTGATCGCAAATGTATATGCAATTACATGAGAAAATTGCCAGAAATAGGCTAAATTTGAAGTAGAAGTAGGCGTACACTTAGCCTACGAGTCATCGTCGTCGTATAACATGCGAGCAACCCAGAAAAGGTATAAGTAGACAAATGTTCTAGCGAACACTTGCGGTGTCTTGCGCTCCCCTGAAGTACAAAATCTCTCGTTTGGTAAACCAAAATTTTGAAAATTTCTCGATATAACTTTTTTAAATAAATAGCATGAAATGCAAAGTATATGTCTATTGATCACACTTTAAGCTAGACTACATTGTAACTTACAATTACTTTGGTGACTTTTCAAACCTTTTAGTAGTACTTGTACATCCCAAAAGTACCATTGTCATTTTATAAAGAAATGAAAAAAAATTGTATAAAAATCCAGTTTTGTCGTGATACATGACAGATCAATTGTTCAAACTAAACGGGAGAATGAGCAAATTCATTTGTTAGCACCAATTTTTTTAAAAATATTTTTAAGTCTATCAAATTAGTCACATATATTATTACTTTAAATAAAAGTTAACTATAACTTTAAATTATTCATTTTTTTCCGCATCACTATACATTAGATTTTTATGGAGAAGGCGTATCTTCAGGGGCGGAGGTAGTACTAATTGAGGGGGTTCAAATGCACCACCAATTTTTTATATTCCAAAATTTGTGAACCCCAAAAATATTTTCTGACTCCGTCACTGCGTATGTTGCTTGTTTGTAGAACAAGCGGTCAACATTTGGGTTTGTAGAAACGGTATAGTCGACCTTCCCAAACCCGGGTTTTTGCTTAAAGTGGATTAAAGATTTCCCAAACTCGGTATTCACCATGTTAAGAGTGCAACCTATAAGGTTTTTTTTTCATGTTAAGAGTCGGGTTTTTTAAACCCGGTATACACATCAACCTTTATGCTTAGTTGGCATGTAGGTGGCAAAAGTCCGGATTTAAAAAACCCGGATATACCTGTTTTACAAGTTTTAGCGCTGAACTATTATCCAAAAAAAAAAACTAAAAAAATCCTACACGTAATACTAACTTCTCTAGAAACACATGATTAATTCATAGCTCTTTTAACTCCAACCTCAAAACATCTGATATCATTAAAACAGTAGACTCAAACACACATACAAATTTATGACACCACATTTCCTTCACCAATCTGTTATGCGTGCGGGAGCGCCCTCAAACAATTCAAGATTCACACTATATATTAACTCTATATACATTCGGAATATATATATATAATAGTGTATATATATATACAAACTATATATATATATATATATATATATATGTGTGTGAATATGTATATGAAGTATGTGAAAGAGAAACTAGTGTCACGGGTTTGTCTTGAAAGGCTCTTATTTCGACAGTAGTCCTATACCAGACACTCAGACACATATTCTCTCCTTTCTTCTCTACTTAATCGAGGCTGCCCCTCTCTCTCTCTCTCTCTCTAAAACTATTAAATATATATCACATTTACATTCACAACTTCAAATATTTTTACACACACCCATTTAACCTTCTCTCTTTCAAATATAACATCCTATATATAAAAACAAGAGTACTTATATATATACACTTGAAAAAGCTTGGGTGCTTGTTTTTAGTAATGGCTATGTTGTTAGATCATAACTCATGTGATGGTGGTATACTATTGTCATTAGATTCACATAAAGCTGTTCCTGCACCTTTTTTAACTAAAACGTACCAACTTGTTGATGATCCAGCGACTGATCATATTGTTTCTTGGGGTGAAGATGATGCTACTTTTGTTGTCTGGCGACCACCCGAGTTTGCTCGTGATTTGCTTCCAAACTACTTTAAACACAACAATTTTTCATCCTTTGTTCGCCAGCTTAACACTTATGTAAGTCTCTCAATCTTCTTTTATGTGTGTGTGTATATATATATATATATATGTAATGGGGTTACTAAACTTAAGGTGGTCGGTTTATACATTTGGTTACTAATACGTAGTTAGTAACTTATAATATAACCGACCACTTAAGTTTTTAGCGACCATATATATGTTGTTTTTTCATACTGATTTTCTGTGTTTTTTTTTTATGTTTGATTAGGGTTTTAGGAAAATAGTACCGGATAGATGGGAGTTTGCAAATGAGTATTTCAAAAAGGGAGAAAAACATTTACTATGTGAAATCCATCGCCGGAAGACCTCACAACCACAAATACCACTTCATCACCACCAACAACAACACCACTTCACCGGCGGCATTGGCGGTGGTGGTGGGAGTGGTTATTTCACATACCCAACAACAAGAAGTATCTCCCCACCGGATTCCGAAGACCACTTATACTCAGACAACTCACCACCACTTTGTTCACCCACAACCACCGCATCAACCACAACCGCCGGCGGTATGCTTGGAGTCTTTCAAAACAATAATAATGTCAGAACAGGCAACTCCGTAACCGCGTTATCAGAAGATAACGAACGGTTACGGAGAAGCAATAATATGTTGATGTCAGAGCTACAACATATGAGAAAACTATATAATGACATAATATACTTTGTTCAAAATCATGTGAAGCCAGTGGCACCAAGTAATACATACATGAATGGGCAACTACTAATGCAAAAACAACTTCAACCTCAACAAGCAGGGTCTAATTATCTCAATGTGGGTTGTACTAACAACCCTGGTATTAGATCACAACAACTTCATTGTAGTTCAAATAATAACGTTAACGTTGTCGGTATCGAAACCGACAACGTTAACGTTACAAGAACGAAGCTTTTTGGAGTACCATTGTTGTCAAAGAAGAGATTGCATCCGGAATATGGAAATAACAATGGTGCTACTACAATGGTGGAGAATCATAAACCAAGGTTGGTTCTTGAGAATGATGATTTAGGGTTAAATCTTATGCCTCCTTCCCCATGTTAATTAATTAGTTTTAATCTTTCTTTGTGTGGTTAGAAAGAATTCATTGATCAAGAGAGAGATCTTGTTGAGTTTTAGTGAGAATATTAATTTACCATGATAATTTAGTTTTGTGAGATCTGTTCAAGTTAATTTGTGTTACGTTGTTATATGTAAATATAAAAATTTTATTCTACAAGAACATGATTTAATTAGTGAGTTTACATGTAAAATGTAACTTGGGTTACTAAGTAACAGCGTTTTGTAAAAGCTTTATCAATATACTTTTTACAATTTTGATAAGCTTTCTAAAGAGTTCTTTTTTTCCATTGTAAATGAAAGAGTACTTTTTACAGTGGGAGGTGATCTTTAAATAATTTTTTTCAATAAAATATATATGCATCATACATGTGTATAGTATAATCGTATAGTCTATAACCGTGTACAACTAACCGTGTGATACATATATTATAACCGTATACAGTTGTATAGTATAGTCGTGATGGTAAAAAAAAATTTGTATAGGAATCATTATTTTTTTACAATGAAATGTGGTAAATACCAAGTCATCGCTAGAAATTTATACTGCCTCCT
>JAOEHQ010009396.1:0-16741 GCA_025447715.1 Asclepias incarnata
ACGCATGACTAATTTTGCTATATATATATATATCTAAAAACAATAGGCATTTGGTTCTTACACTCAACTAATTTAGCTGTAATGAAACAAAAACAACGACATCACGATAATTAAGCTTATTAACTATTAAATTTTGCAACTATCATCATACATTACTTATAATTTAATGACTTCCACTTACATTTTATTCGTTCTTTGCTAACATGTCAAGACCCGCAACGAAGTACGGATAAAATTACTAGTATATACTAAAAACCAATATAAAAATTACAAGTTTATATGCTTCAAGTACAACACTCTTTTAGTTTTTTCAATTTTCATTTTTAACCCCTGAAGTTTTTATCTTTTAAGTTTTAACCTCCATCATAGTACTACTTTAAATGCATGAGGTACAACACCTTTTGACTTTTGCCTCTTTTCATTTTTAATCCCTAAAGTTTCTATCTTTTAACCTTTCCCCCATCAAAATTTCCGTTTTCAATTTTTTGACATCAAACTTTTGGGTTCTTATGTTACTATCAAACAATTTCATACATTTACGGGTTTACCTTTAAACATTTGATTTTATATAACGTTTATTAATATATAATAATTTTCATCATCGTTACGTTTTACGTTGATGCAACATTTAAAGCAAGACAATATATTAAAGGAAAAAAAGCAAGACAATATATTATATCACCGTCGTCAGAGTGTCGTCATTGGCATTAATATAGTTATTGTTTTGTTCTATGTTTTTATACATCTTATTATTCTTATTCTTATTGTTCTTATACGTTATTTTTTATTATTGCTACATGTTTTGTTGCCTTTTTTAAAACTTGGGTTCGAAGATTTGACATAAATGTATATTTGTATTACGCTGATACTACTATTTATTGTTTGTATCCAAAACAAAAGTTGTGTTCCGCAACAACACACGGATACAATTACTAGTTAAACACTTAAACTTCATACCAATTTCGAGACCTACTGCAGAAAAATGGACTTGCAGATTAAGTTCATAAACTTCATAATACCAACTTTCCATTTATTTAAACCAAGGTATGTATATATATGTCTTTCATAATAAATATTAATAGTTTTGGTTTCTAATAAGTATACTGTTTGTGTTTATATTGCCAAAATCTATTTTCTATTGTTTTCAAATCCATAATATAATTTAGCAAAACATATATTTTAATTATCACTTACATATATCTTAGTTACTATTAATATACATTTTAGTTACTATTAACAGACAACTTAACTATTACTAACATACATATTAATAACTAAGATGTATATCAGTAGTAACTAAGATGTATGTCAGTAATAACTAACATTGAATTGTATTAGGGGCTAATTTATTCCCCTCGAATTGGGATTCACCATTAGGGTTTTAGAAATACCACGGACTCTAAGCTTTAGGGTTTGAAGTTTTAGGGTTAGTCGTAGGCTAACCTTAGAACTTCAATGCCTAAAACAGTACCGTTTGAATCATTTCCCCTCGGATTAGGGGTCACTCCATTTCTTTCGGATTGGGGTTTATCATTACGGTTTAAAAAAATAAATATTAGAAAAAGAAAAAAAATATTAAAAAAAATAAAAGAAAACAATATTTTAAAAAATGAAAAAGTATGTAAAAAAATGAAAAGAAAAATATTAAAATACATATTTTAAAAATATATATTTTAAAAAAAGCAAAGGAAAAAATATTAATAAAAAGAAAATTTAAGTGTGATAGTGTTATGTAAGATGCATGGTAGGAAAGGAGGACGGGGAATATGATTAACACGCATGGGTAAAAATAGCTAGGAGGGGGAATATGATTAACACCCAAAAATAGCTACCCGTAAAGACAGGTCAACGAATTACTAGGTAAAAATCCAGGGGCGGAGGTACCATTGTATGAGGGGGTTCAAATGTACCCCCTAATTTCAAAAATTTTTTAGAGGTTTAGTGTAAAATTGTAGATTTTTTAACGTGTGCACCTCCAATTTTTTATATTCCAAAAATTGTGAACCCCAAAAAAATATTTTCTGGTTCCGCCACTGTAATCACATCTTGCTTCATACTATATAATTAACACGCATTGTAAAACCTTCCGAGACAAAATAAAACACCATTTACCAATGCTGAAATTCACTTTTACAACAGGCAAAGAAGGATCAAGCAAGAAAGCAAAACCATGGGACCTCGCAAGCAAATGACAAAGCTTTTGGATGACAACTCATCAGAACACCAGACCTATCTTTTTGTTGTAAACTTTAGCAATATTCTGATGGATGTCATGCATTATAAATATACTAAAAAATACATGCTGAACGTCTAACTTACCATCAACAAGTGAAATATCTTTTTTGATCAGCCACACAAAGATTATATAGGGGTTGGTTATTGTAAAATAAGTATTAAGGTAAAACAAATAAGATAAGATCTTGACCATTAGATGATGATAAAACTGATGCACGAAGATTCATAGAGTACAAGTATATGCAATGATGCACGAAGATTTTCATGATGCACAATGATTTTTAGTTAAAAGAATATGATTGTTTTATTTGTTTTACTTTAATATTTGTTTTATTTTAACCAGAACCTATATATATATATATATATATATATACATATTAGAGGGGTACCCGCGCAATGCGGCGGCGGTGACAGAAGTGGCGGCGTGATGGTGGCAGCGACTGGTGGTGACGGCGCCGAGCGGTGTAGATAATTGATGTAAAAGTAATTGATGTAGCGGTGGTAGTATAGATATTTTATAAGATAAATGATATATGATATAATTGTGTAAATATATAAAAATGATAATATGAGTATTTCTCGTATATAAATTTTGTAACTTTTAACCCGAGGGTTGAATTTATGGATACATGAAAGAATATTAAGCTGCCAACCCTATGAAGGAAACAGAAGTTATACACATTTTCTTTTTGAAGGTTATTATTAAATATTAAATAATACTCGTACTAAAAAATAGCATCAAATTTGTCAACCCACTCATGATTCATCCCACAAGTATCCAAAATCTCTCTCTCTCTCTCTTTCTCAAAAGTATCCAATGCTATGTGGCTTATGGGTTTCATTTTCATACCAAATGGCTACTGATTAAAATGACTTTGCATTATTATGTCATACTCTATCTAAAAATATAATAGATGATCATCGATTCAGAAGATAATCAAGATTGTTTGTGCACAATGTGTAGAAAGACAGATTCACAAGCACGTAATAATTCACCAATTTTGTTCACAAAACATACAACCCTTTAATTGTTACATTAATTTGAATACTGTTAGAATAAAATTTTATCGAGTTCATGTACACAACCCTTTTACGTAAATTAATAAAGTATATATATATATATTTTTTTTAACGGCAACATATATTAAAAACAAAAGGCAACTAGCAAAGTGCTAGCTAACCAAGAAAGTCATACAAATGCAAGAAATACAATTACACTATCTCGGACCAAATGAGAACAAACGATCCTAGATACATCCTGAGGCTTGAACTGCGAGGATTACAAAAAGGGTTAAAAAACTCGTACCAATTAGAGTAACCTGGGATACGAGAAAACCCTCTCTTAACAAAGACCGAGCCACCGGTTTTCACTCCGCGGTGTTGTGATGTAATCCCATATAAGCCCTAATTAAGGCAAACGACCAACTAAGAGACAAGTAGCGGGCAATCCTTCCACCCAAGAAATACGGTTCTTTTTGCATCTATTAGAGTACCATAAATACGACTGAGCAACAATAAGGTCAAAAAGCGGTTCTTTAGCACGAATCCCATTATTGAAAACCACCTCATTACAATACTTCCAAATCGATCACCACCCACAAAACATAATAGCTTTCGATTATATGTTTTTTATCCAAAGAAATCTGCATATTATCAATAGCATGAAGAATATCAGAAGGACCATGCATAGGAAATGGAGCAATTTGAACCGCCACTTAGAGATGGATGACTGAACTTTAGAAGCAAAATCACATAAGCTAAAAATATGATCACACGACTCCACCAAATTATTACACAAAGGGCATAGAGTTGAGGGAATGTCCACTTCTTTGTTCACCAAATTGATACGAGTTGAAACTGTGTCTAAAAGAATTCTCCAAACAAGAATATTCACTTTCCGAGGAACAATTTTGCTCCATCTAGCAGCCAAGAGAGCGTTGGGAAGACAAGCATTATCAATCAATAAACGAATGCCTTTAACCGAGAATTGTTTCAAGCAAGAAAAAGAGAACGACCACTTATGTGTATCATCACGAAGTTCCATAGAATTCAACAAACTCACAAGTTTCAGCACCGCCTCTAAGAAGTCTTCTTCAATTAGGAACGAAATTATTATCATATCCCTCCACCGATCGGAGAGTAAAGCCTTTTTAGAAAGCTCAAGATTAATGTATAGCCTCGGAAATTTTGAAGCCAAATTCACATTACCATTCCACACATCATACCAAAATAAATTGCTATTACCATTTCCAATTTTTCTCGAAAAAGAATGCAAAGGTAAGATACCAAGATCACGAGCCATCACATTAATGGTATGCCGAACACCCGCCTTAGTAAAATTCGGCTTCTCCCAATCCGAAAAAGGTCCTAAAATTCCTTAATGAAACTGAAAGTGAAACCGTCAGGTCCAGGGGACTTATCACTGCCACAATCCCACACAGCTTTCTTAACTTCATCCTCCGAAACCATTAAGGGTTATAGTTAAAGCTTGTCTATATTACCTTTATAAATGAGATGAGTAGTGTTTTAAATTTTAAAATTTTCAAACATTTTCAAATTTATGTTATTTTCCCCTTAAATTTTATCAAAAAAAAACTTAATGTACCTATTTTACCCCTCCCATATATTACTATTCTATCACTCAATTCCCTAAAATACCCACAATACCCTTTCAATAGCATCACCTAAAATAACTAGAATACCACATCTCCTAAAATACCTACAATACCTTTATCTCGCCGCCTCCGTCACCACCACTAGTTGCCACTCGCCGCCGCCACCATCTCCCCGCCGTAATGCGCGGGTAAACTTCTAGTCATAAATAAATATTAAATATAGTTAAAGCTTTATCATAAATTAAAATCAAAAGTTAATAATCCATGTTCATACACAATTTAGAAATCTTAATACGGAAAGTGCTAACAATATGAAAAAAAATTTGCTCAATTAATGTTTGATTTTTACTAAAGTAAGTTTAACCATGGACCATAACCCTCCTTAACGACAAGCAAATCCGGAATAATAATGATAATGTTTCTTTTACTTTAGAGCTGAAATTCAATAGCAACCAAAAATGATATATGTAACTAAAATTTCTAAGCCAAAATCTATTAGCCAATACATGCTTAAAAATGAGATCAAAATACATGACAAAATTGAAAGTAAAAATAAAGGAAAAAAAAACTAAAAACCAATAATTAAGTTGATTAAGCATATCAATATATGATATCTAGGCCTATGTACCGTTACACACACACATATTGGTTTTACTTTTAGCAACAGATCATAAGCATTAATTGTTACTTTTTATCCCTGTAACTATTTTTCTTATTGTGTACACTTATTTCTTTTCGGAAGTCTCCATATTATGTCAAGTCTCAACGTCAACTGCATAGATGATTTTATA
The DNA here is from genome assembly GCA_025447715.1 of Asclepias incarnata. Classification (NCBI taxonomy): domain Eukaryota; kingdom Viridiplantae; phylum Streptophyta; class Magnoliopsida; order Gentianales; family Apocynaceae; genus Asclepias; species Asclepias incarnata. The sequence continues at coordinate 5,642 of JAOEHQ010009396.1, forward strand.
TGGCATACATACATATTTCCAACCAACAAACGTAAATTCAACAATAATTTGGACCGTCTTCTCTAATTTCAATAATAACAATCAAAGTGAAAATAAAAGTAACTAAATTGAATCTGCTACAGCAACGTTGTGGTCATGATAAAAAATAAAAAATAAAAAAAATAAATCACAACATATGCAACTCTTCAAAGAGCCTCATTTTATATACTCCACTACAAATGTCCAATTTTTGTATATAAATAGGATTCATTATGCACTCCAAAAAGTAAAACCAGAACTTGAAAGAGTTGCCTATTTTGCTTGCCTCAAGTGGCATTACTACATCAAAAACTAGCCTTAAAGCGATACATTTTTTCTACACGTTCTAAAAAAGCCAATTCACAGTAATATTTCCGAGCCAAATGAACAGCGGAAACTGTGCTAATGCTATAAACAGCAGTAAGTAATGGTGCCTGCTGGAATCAAAACTCCTAACCTCTGAAAAGAGGACCCGTTTCATAGTTTTCACCAAGAAGATTCCCATGCACAGACAAGTCCATGGCATCAAAAAGTAGTAAGAGTAGGACATGATGATTTTACCAAGGACCGCAAGGCACAATCCAGTGAAGCCGTACCCAGCGTAAGCTACTATGTCCAACAGAGGTGCCTCCGCACCACCCAATGAAAATAGTGACATCTTTAGGAGTGAAACCTGTAAAAACCAACCCACTATTCCTTTCATGAAAAGCCAGTTCAGAGCTTCTGGGGTAAACCTGCAGATCAACAATCGTTAGAGATCGACACAGAGATTATGCTGACGATTTTGATTTTTAATTTTTTAATAGCATCATTTTTTTTAATATCTTTTCTGACACATGATTGATAAATTGCTCGACAACTTCATGTTTTTTGAAATTCAGGCCTTCAGGGTATTACATAGAGAAATATTTCAGCTAGAAGTGGCAACATTAAATTGTATACTTATGAATAGCAGGATAGGTCTATCAGGATTATGTTTAATCTCTGATGCATTGAATCATAAATTTAGCTTTAACAAAACAGGCCAAAGGGTTCAAAATGTATGCTTAACAAACACCCTTCAAAACCATTTTACGCATAAAAGTGAGGTTATTGTTATAATATATATTTGTGATTATAATTGACACACTAACTTAAGATAAATAGATAAAGAGGAGTTTCAACTAAAAAGTTTGGATAGAAAGTGTTTCGGGGTCAAGCCAACCCGCCAACCCGTCAAGTACCAAAAAATTACCCGCTACCTAACCCGCCCATTTTGCCACCTCTAATTTCACCTTTTATCATCCATTTAATATGTCTGGTCGATACATGCAACACTGCAACAGTATACCTCATAGCATATATCGTCATTGCTAAACATCAAATCTTATCTGTTGTGCAAATATAAAGGCAACTAGGGAGTGATAGGTAGAGGTGACAATTTCAATTAAGAGTGTGCAGAACTCGGGATAACAATGACAAGCCATGCCAGTATACACGGTGACGTACACGATACCAACGAGAACAGAAAAAAAAATCAGTTTCTCAGTACACATAATTCATATTTCTGGCACCGGTACAGTCCTGTACTGTCACATCCCTAATTTCAACTCATTTATTAATGAACGAGGTCAATGCGGAATTATAACTACAGGGCCAGACTGGTACACAAAATTGTTAACAAGAAAACTTGTCAGCTGTGTCAAACTTGTCAGATGCGCCAAGTGTACATGCATATAACTAATATAAGTGTTGTGCATTAAACATAATGATCTCCTAAATATATGGATAAGTATGAGAGTAGCAAAACCCTGTTTTTTATATAACTTTTTGTGATCATATTTGACCACTAAAAGCTTATAAAAAATATAAATTTTTTTAACCAAAAAACATTTATGACAATCAAACCCAGCCCAATTCAACACATATACCTTGACCCATTACCTACCAGCCCAATTTTCCACCTCTAGTGATAGGATGGGTCAGCCTGCCAGTTTTGCCCACCCTCGGTTCAATGCAACGGAAAGGAGTATATAATGGGAAGCGTATACTTACTTGCCCTGAAGTCCCAATGAGAAGCCAGCAAGAACAACATATGTACCAAAAGCCATCAATGGAATATACAGATCTGGAGCATTGATATCATAAATGGGGGGCTTATATGAAAGCCTACCCCCTACTGGTTCAGTAATTCTTGTCCAGTGACCCTGGATTAACAAAACCAAGCAGCTTAAAACATAGGGTTAAGCAAAGGAAGAGCGAAACAAACAAAGTATGATGATGATAACCTAGAACTTACCCTGTGCAGAAAAGGGAATAGGACAACCTTCAATTTGTTCCTCACATAATGGTCGTTGACTTGGAAATAATATTGTGGATCAGAGAAGTATCGACTAATCTGTTAACAAAGAAAACTGTAAGCAACAAAACGTTATACATGAAAATCACAAAAATCTAGTCACAGTGAATATTACAACTTAACCAAAGAGGCAAAGACCAGTTTGTTTCCCAGCCTAAAGCTTAACATATTAATTGTCAGGTTTTCAGAAGGGTCAAACTGCATCTAACGTGACAGTTGAGGCTCAAACTATAAGCCACTATGCGTATAACCAGACCATACGTATCACGAGAATATTTCTGTTCAGTACACTTGCACAACATAAAAACAGAAAACAATAGTTCATGTGGCATATGTATGTGATCAATGACCTGTTCTTGCTAATCTAATACTCAAAGAAAACAAAGCCAATAAGATATGACCCTGATTTGCATATCAGATCGACAATATTTGATTCATGTGTACTGATGATGCACTAAACATCTAAAATCTTAAGTTAGATTTTATAGTGTACCAAGTTTCCGTGTATGAAAGATGGATACAAATGCGTATCAGTATAAAATCTACAAAGAAAGATGAATGGATCTCTGTTTTTATTTCAAGAAACTTTCATTGTTGACACCCCAAGTCCCTGGTATAATTTGGGGCAAAACAAAAGCCAGCAAATTCAGACATCCGCCATGTAGTTGGATTTGTTAGGCTACTCCCCATTACTACCACAAGAAGATGCAGCTTTTAGACACATTAAAAGGAGAGAAATCATGGCAAGGCACGAATAAAAGACTATCAACCCAATAACCATCCATAGTGCTGCACGCAGCAAAATTACACCACGATGGTAAATACTCCTCAGAGTAGCATTAACTTTTGTACTAGCAATGCTACAACCCTAAGAGCCACAGAAAATGAAGAGCAGGCAAACGTGATCCTGCTTACTCCTTCAAATTTAAAATTTTAGTCAAACTTTCCTTGCATTAAAATATTTCCATGCATGGTGATGGTATATCAACTTCCATATATCACATTCTTGTATTAACCCCACTGCAACTGTATAGTTAGGTAATTGCTCAAGTATGTTTTTCCTATTTTTTAGAAACCATTATGCCCCTCTTGTCCTTAAATGTCACACAAAAAAATCTGGAAGTAAGAATGTGATCTACAAAAAATTAAAAAGTGGAAACAGTTGCTAGTAATGTTTCTTACATTGCTTTGCACGTACTCTGAGCTTGAACCTAAGATCTTTTCTCCATAGGCACCGAGTCCACCTCTGATTAGTCCTGAGCTGGCACCATAAAATGGATTTCCAAAAGGAGTTTGTGGTGTGTTTGATGGCGGTCTTGGCCCCCCAGGTGGCCCTCCGTGATTATCATACATATTCAAGGACCTGAAAAAGAAGAGGACATGTTGTGACAATGCTAGCATGCAAAGTACAGCCATACAAAAGATTCTGGAATATATAGGCATGAAATAAGCATACTGTGGATGAATATATAGAGATTAAGGAAGAACCACAGCTATGCAGATTTAGCTCAGATGTCATCTTTTGACAGTGGTCATATAGAACTACAAAAGTATCCAAAGCATTGATAACGATATCTTTTGCAACCCAAGAGCCTGGTTTCGTCAAATACAAACTTATTTTATGTAAATCAGATATAATAATCATGCTTGTTCAAATATAGATATTGTGTGAATAGTCTACATCCATCAAATCTCACTAGTTTCTATGTATTTTTTCCAAACAAATGCATTTTGTACAAAACATTTTCTCATATCTGGTTTTGTCTACTAAAAAAAAGAGAGAGAGAGAATGACAACTGGAGTAAGTTAATTACATATTCTGCCATGAAAACAACACGTATGTCTAACCTCGGAGACTTCGATAATAATGTTTAACATCCAAAAAATGCTATGGATATACACTACATCACAAGTACTAAGAGACTATTTTACCACGGACAGATCAGATTATAAGAAATAGAAAACACGATGACAGGAAACTTTGGACAGGTCATAAGTTCAACGTGTAGCAACTATTGCACAATAATGGATTCTAAAGCAGGAAAGAACATTGCCTAAACAGCAATCAAATTACGACTCTAGTACTCTACTGATGAACATTGAAATCTCAGATTTTCATAGCATTTTTCCATATTTTTTCTTAAAATGTACAGTATCTAAATTGAATCTTAAAGAGTACGGCTCCTATTCTCCATTCCCTAATCAACAACAATTGTAAACTTTGGTAATGTATACCTCTAACTACAAAATCATACTAAAAGTCTAAATCCAACCATAAACTTAATACATATAGAATGCCATTCTTACATATATATATATATAATACACACACATAGATATATACGCATCTATAGAGACGAGAAAGGGTGAGGCTCAAGAACGAAGGCTCCTTATCATCCAAGGTTGCAAAAGATGACACAATGACTTTTTCTAAACTGATGCACTATCTTTTATTTCCATTCCAGTGCATCAAAGAGCAAAGGGTGATGCAATAGTTTGAATGAAAATTTTTCACATCTGATCCATTGCCTATATTCATGTGTATACATTCGACAAGAGCCGTATTGCGGCAATAACTACTCAAAATTTTCAAATCCAAACATGTAAGTCGAAAAATTCACAAGTTCGATACTTAGTAACCTCAAATAGAGTGTTTGATAAAGTTTCAAATCATTATCGTCGAATAAAAGTCCAATAAGCCTAAAAAATGCATCTGTTTGCATATGCATTAAATCGAAAACTAAGAATTTGCTAACACTATTGTGTCAAACATTGGAAAAAATAAATTATACAAAATTGTTAAATAATATATAATTTTTCTACTTATATAACTCAAATACATGTGAAATTACACCAGATAACTTACTATTTCTTATCGAAACCCTAACCTATACATACACATATATACATACAATATCACAGCATATATATAAATAGAAGCTGAAACAGTGCAAAGTAGATCTATATATAATCGGCATTCTCAATCAAAATATAATATACATATTACAAATAATTCAGAATTTATATAAATTTATAAGTGATTATAACAATTAAAGCATCTGTGTGAATGAAAACAAACCGGAAAAATTAACCGATGAGATTCTGGTGACTGAGAAACGCGCCGGCGGTGGATGACGGTGATTGTTGACGGAGGTGTAGATCTGATTTAAATTTTTATGCTTGGGGCCTAAGGCTTTGCTTTTTTGTGGGGTGTGTGATTTGTGAAAGAGGGGGCTATGTCGGAATGTAAATAAACTAGCCTGGCCTAGAACTTAGTAGAAGTTTAAATTTACACCCTTTTACTTTTTAAATTAGCTCAAATATAACTTTTAAGCTTATGTTTTTTACTTTTAAACATACCAACAATGTTTTCAGAAACTGAACCCGTCCTTGAACTGATTGGGTGGGCGGTTCATGATCTAACCGGTCCAACTGGTCGAACCGGATCAGAAAAACCGATCCCTTAGTTTTTTATTTTTTGTAATTATAATAGGTAATCCCAAATATTGTATTATTTCAAAAACATATAACAAAAAATGGCTTCGAATGCTTAGCTCCGTGTTGCAGGTCTAAAGTTCGAATCTGGGCGGTTGCATTTTGTTTTATATGTTGGAAAATAATAAATACGGGGATATATAAAGTATAATAGGAAAACTAGCACCAACTTTGTGTTGGAAGAAGTGGTAAACGTCTCCACCTCTACCTCTAAAGTGCAAGTCCCTAGTTTGAAACCGATAGGCTACAAAATGTTTTTAACTATTTAATTAGAAGTTGAACCGAACCAGATTTAAAAACCAGCCAAGCACTCAGTTTGCGGTCCGACCGGCCGGTCTGGTTCTGTTTTAAAAACAATGCATACTAGCATACTACTTGATGTCTTGATGATGTATAGACAAGTTTTATACAGAAATGTATTATATAAAATATATATTAGTTTTCTATTATATTGTTTTGGGTTTTGTTAATGACAGTCCTATTAGTTGTTATTAGCGTACATAAAACTATTGTACTTTTATTATAAAATTCAAAGGTGGACTTTTTATATGAAAAGTACAATCTTTTTATGCATGTTATTAACGATTCTCATTAGAAAAATCCTATTGTTTATATATTTTTTTTATTCCTAATAAAAGAGTGTTAATATGTATCATCTGGACGTTAGTCAAGATCAGATATGTGTGGTCATTGTATTCAATCTCGTAAAGTTAGTTGAAGCACACCTACAAGCTATGATGCTAAACAAGAAATATGGTTCTCGGTGGAAGGTGTTACCCTTGGCGACTCCATACCACTTGCCACCCCCAACTGACGGATCTACTATAATGTTATGTTCTTGAGTTTTATTTATGATAGAAATGAAATAATTTGAAAGGGTTTTAAAATATATTATGTTCTTGATTTTTTATTTATTTATTTATTTATTTATTTTGAGAAATGAAGTAAAAGAAAAAGAAAGTAAATGAAAGGAACATTTAGTAGATTTTAGAGTAAATCAATCATCCAAAAAACGGGATGATTTGAAATGAAACTTTCTTTTCCAATCTCATATATTCTTTTTATTTCTTTTCCCATATAAAATAACTCAGAATTTAGAATAAACCCCCCCAAAAAAAGCTTTTGAACGAGTGCTCTGCTTAATCGGAGAGTACTTGGATCAAAAGTATCCTAAATAAAAGGATTCTGAAATAACGTGTGCAGAAATTAAGTATAAACATAAACATGATTGTTTAGAAAAGTAAACATAATCATTCAAAACTTCAAATACTTCAAACATATTAATATTAATAGACATCTCTAAACTCTTTGGTGTAAACGACACGATTTTGCAACAAAAAAAAAAGGAAGAAAAAAAAAAGATTGACTAATTTTTATTTATTATAACCGATTATGACCTCCTTTAATTGAGTTTGACCAGTTGACGGATCAATAAGGCCGACTACACTCAAATCAGATTGACTTATACCCGATTACTCTCTAGTACTTGACCGATTTTCCCGATATTTGCAACACTGAATATAATTGAAAATATTTTGTTTATGATTAACTTGATAACATTTAGGTGTAGCCACATACTTTCTAGTTTCCAGTAATTATTTTAGTTATAAATCACGAATCAAAGTTCACCCAGTTTCGACATGAAACTTGATATTTCCCTTTAAGAATGGTTAGAATGAAACGATATCATATAGACACATTATTTATACTTTTGTATAAGGGATATGGACAATTTTTTTAAAAAAGTCGAAGTTTTAAATACAATAAAATTACCATCTTACCCTCTACCATACCATTCTATATTTATATTTATACTATTTATATATCTAATCTATTCTAACTACTCATCTTGAACTATAATTGCCTGCCATCGTTACCTTTTATCACTTGTCCCGAATGAAGTTACGAGTTTTATTTTTAAAAATGATTTAAACTTGTATTTAGAAAATTTGAAACACCTAAGTGTTCCGAATGATGTAGATACAATTCTAATCATAAGAATTACTAGCCCCAAAGTTTGAGTCCGATTCAAGATTCAATTTGAAACCCTAGATTCGTTTTTAGAACCTTACACATATCTTATATCATTACATTACATTACGTAATAAACTATTTACCAAGGACTTATATCTTATATCTTAAACTTAATCTTAATCTTAATCTTAATATATACTAAAAGACAACTGACCTAACCTCAATTGACCAATCATAACTCTCAATTTTTTTAAATTAATTTATTAAACATGTGACTAAATTGTTATAATTAAAATTAAATTAGAAAACATGGGCCCACAAAAAACTTTAATTATTAATTATATTAATAATTATAGAAAAAATCTCATTAATTTACATTTTATTTGTTTTTCATCACTAATTTACACTTTTAGATTTTCATAAATAAATCTTACTAAATACTTAATTTAAATTTAATTAACACTTTTTAGCTTTTTATGATTATTAATAATTAAATTATTAAAAACATATCTCCACAAAAATAAATTTTAATTTTAAAAATATCGTTAACCTCCCGTGTATTTGACACAAGACTAAATCTAGTATAATCTAAAAGATACAAAACCCATTCTGTGAATGGAACTGGTCAATTGAAGACCAATCATGCATGATTCAATTTCTTTTTTAATATCAATACATAAAAAGGTAACTTTTACGAGCTTTACGAATATTGCAATTTCACTGTTGTGCATGAACATTGTAAAGCCAACTATTAGTAATTCACTAAGTCCCCTAATCTTTTATGTTTGAAATATAAAAGTTTACCAGGGTAATTAAAGTCTTTTTGCCCAAAAGAATGTTGCAATTTTTTTAACACACTCAAAATGACAAACATTAAGAATTGAAAAAAGTATTAAAAACATATTCACGCAATACATCAATAGTATGAAGTTATTATTAATTTAACGAGTATAAAAAAATAAAAATAAAAATGAAAAAAATTCCATACAAATAATCATAAAGTAAATTTTGAGTGGACATGACAAAAAAATCCATACAAATAATCATAAAGTAAATTTTAAGTGGACATGTGTCATGATATCCTCCTATTTATGGAAATCAAAAGGATAAATTAAGTTAGATGACGAATTGAATTCGATAGCATTGCATTGGATGGTTTCAACTTTTAGTCGCCGGTCCCTATCTTCATGTCGTGAGGTCGTCTTTAGCCTCGTCGTCGACGACAGGATAGGCACGAAAGCCGTCGTGCTCGTCGTCGTCGTGTGGTGTCGTGGGGCATTTTTATATGTATGTGTGTGTGTGTTTAATATTTTTTTATTGGGGATGAGGTGAGGATGAGGGTATGATAGGGAGCGAGTAAATCTTGGGTGTGTCTTGGAGAGAAAAAATTGATGTGACAGTCAAGACAAAAGAATGACGACGTCATGATAGGGAGAGACCTAAATAGATCAAAAGTAAGGGCGTGCATCATATATTGCCTGCTCCATCAGTGGGTCTTCACAACCGACGCCACAAATGTTTATACTCTTCATCATATTCATTTCATATATGTGGTCGGTTAGTTAATATGGTGTACTTCTTTTAACTTTTTTTTTGAAAATTTGTACTTCTTTTAACTTGTATAGAGAAACTGATATACCAAGTGATATTATTATGGCAACAACTACAATGGCTAATCACTTTAATGATTGTAATAAGGTATAGAAAATGGTAAAACACACACACACACACACAATTAATGGAGATAATGACCCATTTGTTTATCATAGAGTTGGTTTACCTACCCACAATATGTCCATTAAAAAAAAAAGAGATTGCCACTTGTCAAGGTATCAACCCTTTGATGTTTTGCAGTTTCCTGGATCAACTTTAGATCAATATGAATAAAATTAACTAATGTTTCATTATGGTTACCAACTTTAATTTTTAGGGAAATGCTAGGGCTGCATTTAACGTGTATAAAAAAGTTATACTTTTCATATTAAAAGTCCACCCTCTGAATTTTATGATAAGTGTACAACTATTTAATGCACCTTATATACAGCCCTTAGGTAGCGGCGGATCCAGAAAAATATAACAGGGTATGCAAAATTTAATAATATTTTTAAAATTACGTTTTTTAGTCAAATATGTATGTTATGTCTACTTAGGGTATGCACTTATTTTTTTTAGGATATGCACTATTAGTAAAAAAATTTAATTTTATATATAAAAAAAAAATTAACACTAATTTTTTTTCCACATGCATACTCTGCTCTCCACATGGATCCGCCACTGCATATAACTTTATCGTCAATAACATACATCATGAATATATATATACTATGAGTACATATAATCAGTAAACCACAACATGTATGCTTTCAAAGTTTCAATCAATCTGTAAACCACATCACACACACATACCTGATTTCATCATCACAGCAACCCGTCGTCGGACCATCACCGGAAAATCATCATCGTGGAAGATCGGAGATGGCAGATCGGAAAAGAAACTCCGGCCAACGATGATGATGATTTTGAAGTGTTGAAGGTGGAAGATTGGAGATGGCAGATCGGAAAAGAAACTCCGACCAACAATATATATATAGATGGCAGATCGGAGATGGCATGGATGATGATATTGTTTTTATTTAGCTCCTTTTGTTTTTACTTCTAACCAATATATATAGATATATATTGTTTTGTTTGTGTCTATCGGTTAAAAAAAAACTGATTTCCGGTTAATCGACCGGTTAACCGGTTTGGGTTAACCGAAACCGGTTCCATCGGTTAGAGTTTTTTACATGTGTAACCGGTACCGGTTAACCGTAACCGGTTTTTTTTTTTTTTTTTAAAAACCTAAACCGGTTTCCCTCCTAAAATAACCAAACCGGTTAACCTATTTTGACACCTCTAGATATGAGTACCACAATTTTTGATTAACATATCATAATTATGCATTGCAAATTTGTACAGTCTGTAATAAAAGTTTTACAGTGTGGTAAATAAATCAAAAATTATGAATTTTTGATTAATATATCATAAGTATGCATTGCAAATTTGTACAGCCTGTAATAAAAATTTTACAGTGTGGTAAATAAATCAAAAATTATGGTACAAATATCACCCCCCTTTTGGAATCAAATTTTTTTCTTTTAAGTTTTCACATCTTTTTTTCCTGTTTATTTTCGTTTATATATATTTGATATGACAAATTGTAACATTTCGTATTTCTAATATACGTATATTCGTATAACACTGTGTAACTATACGTTTAATTTAAATTATTTTAT
>JAOEHQ010009407.1:0-16740 GCA_025447715.1 Asclepias incarnata
CTGGGACACCGAAATTTCCGTCATTAACTACTTAGATTACTATTATATAATACTCCCTCCGTCCCAAGATAAGTGTCCACATTACTATTTTTGTTTGTCCCAAAATAAGTGTCCACTTTTAAGTTTTAACCAATCAGAACACTTATAAAAAGTAAGTATGACATCCTATTGGTTGACAATGACAGTTCTAACACTGTGTGCCAATTCTATACAGGACACATATTTTGGGACGGAGGTAGTATATGTTATTGGTCATGATCAAATGAAAAGGACTTAATTTGTGAGAAGGACGAGAAGGCCCTAAAAATACTTCAAATCTGGATTGTGCATCATTAAATCATGTTTTTGCATATTACCAATCGGTCTTTGTATCCAAAAAATTGGTTTTTGCGTCGAAAAACACGTTTTGCTCATCACTTTCTTTTTTGTGTGCATCACATAGTTGCGTAAATGTGATGCACATTCCAAACTTTGGGAAAAATAGTGAATCATAAGAAAATGTACTGTAAAAAATTTTTAATTTTTTTTTTGAAAAGCAAATTTCGTAACAACGATAAGCAGCTGTGAAAAAATGAAAAATAAGATTATATTTATCGAATCGGTAATTTGCCTTCTCACTCTTCTCACGAATTGGGTCTTTTTATTTGATGCTAACCCTGTATGTCAATATGTCATGTAATTTCATTAGCTAACCATAGCCAAGTAGCCATCATTTTATATTTAGGAAAACCTTCAATATACAGATGCAAGTTTCTATAGTTTTGAGGTTTTCGAAGCATTAGGATTTTCTATTTCTGATTTGATTAGTAAGTTAGTAACATGGTGTATCTCTTGGTACAAGCCTGACTAACTGCTGTTTCTTATATCAGATTCTAATTTGAACTTGGTTTTTTAAACTAAACTGCCATGAGCACCATGTACTAAGAGGATTGTTAAGATTTTATTTACCTTTAAATAACGTTGGCTAGTGCTATAGTTTCTTTATTAAAAAGAAGATATGAGATTTACTATGATATATGTAACATATCTTGCATCACAAAGGAGATATGAGATTTGATAAAGGATGTAACAGAAAATTTGTTTGGTTTTCATTTGGAGCTGGAATGGTAGTTTTCTTGCAGCAATTGTGATTGGTCATCTGATATGAGTGCTTGTTTGCATTTTCTATAGATAGAGTTGCCAATGCCTCCGGCAGGAGAAGGCCGCGTGTATGAAGCATACTGTAAGGATTTACGCCCGTACTTAAATTGGTCAGAAAGAGAAGGCTGGACATTGCCTGATGTGGTGGATTTCTTTCCCTTTTGTTTCGAATTATATAACTTTTCTTTCTTATGACCACCCATGTATAAAACTATCATATAGGCTATTTGGGTATGTATTTTGTGTCATTGATACCGGTAGTGACCAAAAACATGCTAAATGATGAAATTGCCCTTTAGTTATCTGAAAATACATTAGGGGTATGTTTGGCAAAACTAGCTTGTAGCTGGAGTTGTAACTGGAGCTTTTGGTAGTATATGTGTTTGGCAAAGTAGCAAGAGGTGAAATATAATTAATTAGGGTGGTATTTAGGTAATTTACTCTTTCATAAGCTCAAGCTACGAGCCAAAAGCTACTTCAAGTAGCTTATGGTTTTGGAGCTTACAAAAACCATAAGCTACTATAAATTTTGGTAGCCAAACAAAGCTATGAGCTTGATCTTATGAAAACTATAAACTCCTATAAGCTGCGTGCCAAACACCAATGTTTTGAAAACCGGACCGGATAGCGAACCGGCCAAGCTACAAATCAGTGGTCGGACCGGGCCATCGAACCGGATAAATAAATATTATGAAATACTTATAATATATAAAGAAAATATACTTACATATGATGTATGAGATCTTAATTCAAAGTATGGTATTAAAATTCATTTATTAATTTATTAATAAACTTTAAATATAGGAAAAAGAAACTCATTTACGTACATAGCAGGGAATCTATATTTTTCTTACTTCATCTTTCTTATTTTCTTCTCTCTTACTTTATCTATCTTATCCTTTCATCCATTTTCTTCCTTTACGCACCAAGATCTACACACAAATGTCAATAAATTCCGACGAGACTATTTCCATCACCACCCTCTCCTTTTCTTTTCTAGACAACAAAAGATGACTGATTCGTTTCCATAATCGATATGTTGCAGCGAGATTCAGTTTGAACATCAACACAACAGACATCCATGGATTCTGGTTGGTGATGATGTGGATGGCGTCCATCAGTAAGCCAAACGACGAGTCAAAACCGGTTTGACTGGTTCCCGGTTTGCACGGTTTTTGACCGGTTTTCCGGGTTTGAATGGTCAGTTAACAAGCAAACTGACTGGAGTTTTTGAACTGTAAAACCACAAAAATCTGGTTAGACCGCTGTCCGACCGGGCGGTTTAAAAACATTGCCAAACACAACCCCTTAACACATAATATGTTGACCTCATCAAATATATTTTTGTGTTTTTTTAAAAAGAATACAAGTTAAGGTCATTTTGACACCTGACATGTTTTAGGTATAAATGCCACATGATACATACTTGGGTGACCTCTATGATAGTTTTAGCGGGTGACCATAGTGTAAAAAGTTGAATACTTGGTGGTCTTCACATGCATTATCGTATCTTACTTTTGTTTCAAATACTCTAGCTTCTTTTCTGCCTATTTATTCCTTCTATAAATGTTATCGTAATAAGCCTTGTGTTAGAGCTATAATAACAACTCAAGTTTTGTTAATTGATCTTCTTAACATAATCGATGTTGCGTGATAGCTCCATAATGGCATGCCTCATAGTGTTTAGACTGATAGTTGAGTCATGTCATGGATTGCTAGCTAGTTGTCATAGCTTCATATCATACATATGTTCAGATAATACGGTCTTTATGTAAATGCCTCTGCAGTTATGATTAAATTGTTAATGCATTCATTGCCAAAATTTCTGGTTTCACACTAAACAGTTGAGAGAATATCATCATTATACCCCTTAAGTTCAAAAAGGGAAAACTCTACAAGATTTGAATGTGGACCTGTTTTAGGTGTTTTTTTTTGTCTCTTATTGTTCAATTATCGGTTAAATTAAGATTAGAATGCGAACTAGTTTAATGCAAAAGGTTGTTCCTTGTTCAGATCTTGTAACCTGGTCCCTGGATCAAAAGCTGGATCTGATTCCATTAGTTGTTAGTTATCATCATGATTTCACTTCTTTTCTCTACGTAAAGTTCTCATCCTTTTCTTTTCTAATTACCTTAGACTTACTCTCATTGATGTTAAATTTATCTTGCAGGGAGGCCGGACTTCAGGCAGTGCACAACTTATTTTTCCATCAAAACAAGGTAAAGGTTTATAGGCTAACACTTCATTTTTAACGTAATTCATCATTCTAGTTTGTGAGCTTTTAAGTTGAGTGACATATTTTTGAGAAACTATCTGCTGTAAATGACCAAATTTTTGTAAGACACTTATAATAATTTCATCCTTCTACCTCAAATTGAAAACCTCTATTTGCTACATTTATATGCATCTGCTATTTTTACTTCCAATATTTTCTCTACTCTTTGTACTTTTTGTTATCGGTTTTTCTGAATTTTTTTAGTATATGAACATCCTCTTAATGTGTCATTGTATGAATGAACTTTTAACTATCGTTAAATGTGATGAACCTGAATTCCTTGCCATTTGATGTGAAGGTAACTTATTGAACAGGTAGTAGGTTATTTTTTTGGTTATAAATTGTTATATTTATTATTGAACACCGGTCAAAGTAAACAGCAAACCACCAGTCCATCACATGTCTTGCTGGAGAAGATGACCAAAAGAGATGATGGGTGCCACGTAAGCTGTTTACTTGTTATAGCAGGTCACATATATTAAATGGTAAGGATATTTAGGTCCATGTCATTAAATGGTAATTTTGAAATGTTCATTCATATATTTTTGACTACTTTGGTAAAGTTCGCTACATTTTGGCACAATTTCCAAATTTTTATTGTGATATCTCGAACAGTTACTAATTTTACAGTCCATGTAGAGTAAGGTGTAATGAGTCCATGCTAATGTAATGTCTTCTATCTTTGCATTCTAATTCTGATTGTAGCTGCACATGTTTTAGGCACGGGTTTAGAAGTTGAGAATGCTGCTAGTTCATCTCTCAATGTATCTTCCAGCACTCGTATATCAGCAGAGGCAGATTCAGAAAGACAGAGTAAAGATGTAAAAATGGATAATAATTTTCCGGAGGGGGATATGAAGAAACAGAGTTCAGATCATGTGGATACTGTTATTTGTGAAGAAAAGGTGCTGAGTGAAGATGTAAAAATGGATGACGGTTTTGCCGAGGGAGATACCCAAAAACAGAGTTCACATCCCGTGGATACTGTTATCTGTGAGGAAAACATGCAGAATACAGATGTGGAAGTGGTTGTTGAGTTTGCGGCGAGAGATACAAAAGAACAGAATTCAGATCCCGTGGATGCTGTTATGTTGCAGGAAAAAGAGCAGAGTAAAGATGTGAAAATGGACGATGAATTTGCGTTGGCAGATACAAAAAAACAGAGTTCAGATCCCGTGCATACTGTTATGGAGGAAAGGGTGCAGGGTGAGGATGTGAAAATGAATGATGATGATGTTGAAGAGAGTCTGCGTGTGGAAGAGAGTAAAGCAGCAGTAGATGAATGTGATATTGATCGCCGCACAAACTTGAACATAATGCATGATTACACGCTGGAAGCAGCTGTTACTGACCTGGAGGAACTTGCTAACAAAATCAAATGGCTGAAGGCCATTCTAAATAACAATGGCAATCAATCAACTACTAATCATTCCCCATCTTGGAAGTTTGAGCTCTCTCCGTCGCATTAAGTTTTAGTCTATGATCTCTTAAATTTTTTCCCCTTCCGCCACTTAAAAGATGTGATCAAGTAGGAATCAAGAGTTATCTTTAGTATAACGACGTTCATCAATTGAGAATTTGATAAAAGAAAAAGTAATTGCTGTAGAAATAATTTGTAACCAAACAAATCTATGATACATAGTTCATTTTTTTTATTTGATGATATTTGTTAGGAGCAAGGGAAATCAACTTGCGCTTTTTGGTGGAATACAAAATAGCTCACCATTCTTATAGGCCAATACTAAAAAAAAAAAAACAAACAAACTCTTGATATTGTATGTTGATTGAAGTTATATAAATGTGTGTATGGTTGACTTTATATTCACCCTTTCATGTATGGTCTTGCCATAAATCATGTACTAATGCAAGTACAAATATTTAAAAAAAAGAAAAGAAATGTAACATTAAATATTCTAAATAATCTATAAAATTAACTATAAGAAGCAAACAATAAAAAACACATAAGTTAAATCTTAGTATATAGAAATTACAAATAAGATTAACGAATCCGGATGGAAAAAAATAAAGGGAAAATTACCTAGATATTTGAGGGTGTATATCTTATTTTAGACACCTAAATAAAGGGAAAATTACCTAGATATTTTTGTAATTTCATGACTTACAGAGTAGGTTGTCATTTTGTTTAAATGAATTTCAAGCCAAGTGAAAATTGTTTATTGACTTTGCCAACTTATATAACTGTTCAGGTGTGCTCTTTGGTAAAAAGGTTCGCTTAACCTCAAGGTTCGATTAATATAGGGAATTCTAAAGGTTAATGTTAAATTTTACATGTTACCGCATACAATAAACATAATGTCTTCCGGGATAATGCCCAGATGACATACCTCGTTTTAGCATATATTGTATCTTTCTTTCAATTATTTCATTCAATTTCTTGATTTTTAGTTTTATAACGAGTTTTCTTTGAGTGCATGCAAAAAGTACTTAATTCTTATCGGTATTTTGTGAATATGCTCAAAATATTTAAGTCTTCTAATTTAGCGATATTTTAAATGATCCAAAAAATTTAAGAGGATGTGGGTGCATTTCCGTTTCTAACAAATGTATGAGTAAATTGTGAGATGTGCAAACATCAGTTGTTGGGGATATTACTGAAATACGAACAAATATCGAATTCTCTAAAAGGCGTGTAATCACTTTCAGATCGAATCAATTTGACGGTTCAACCAAACTATTCAATCGGATACAATTCAGAGATTAAAAATATATGTGTATGTGATATTTGAGAGAAAAGAACCAGAGAATAGAATTACCAAATGCTATGGAAATCTCGTGTTTTGTTTTGGAGTCTGGAAACTGCCTTTAGGGCAATTTTCAAGTTTCATTATGTCAAATTCGCCCCCTTGCAATTTCCAAAATTAATTTCCAGGCCAACCCCATCCAGTGATCCAGGGGCTCTGCCCCTTGGACCCCGCAACCGGGGGAGCTGCCCATGGACCCCCATTACTTAGGGGCTTCGCCCTTAATATCATAATAAACTCAAATAAGTGTGCACTCCACACCTACAGACTTATAGGATGTTTTATTATGACAATATTGGTCAAACAAGTCAATCCAATTTCACTAAAATATCTAACATAAGTGAATCGATGATGTGTATATATGCTAAAGCTAGAATCGGGGTACACTTGGGGATTTCAGAAACATCATGATCCAATTCCGAAACAAACATTAATTAATGAATCATGCATTGCAAAACCAAGACTATATACCTGTACATAGATTTTGAAATCATAGAAACAAATGAAGAGATATCATCTTTATTTAGGGTTGTGAGAGTCGAGTCTTGGTTCTTATGTACAACATATCCAATACTACCGTGGTTGCCCCTAGCCATAGCCATAAACAAAAATACCAATTAAGCTCTTATTTATTGACCCCACACACACTTGTTCTTTGATAGAAGCATATATGTGTATATATATAATTCAGAATTTTAGGTATTCGTGTACCATCATGTGTGAGTACAGCACCTTCACTTTGTGAATGGAAAAATACGGTATGATTGTCAATGTAAAGTACAATTTTATCACACACTCATATCTCATCTCTTTAATTGTGCATTTTGAATGCGGTCCCCACCACTCACCATCTTAGAATTAATTATCCACACCAATCAATACGATGAACATGACACATCGTTCTCCAAGCCTCTTTTATTTCTTTGAGCCGTTAACACAAAAACATAAGACAACTCTCACATTATATATATATATATATATATATATATATTAACTACCAAAATGTCGTCGTTTTGAACATCAAAATTAGTTTTTGGTTGTATTGCATTTTAGGTTGTATTGAAAAAGGTTTTTTGTAACAACCATCACCTAACCGTACTTACTTTCTTGTACTTTCGTCGTTCTTGTACGTTAGTGGACAAGTTGATCGTGTGCTAAGATTTGTACTTACCTTATTTATATAAGAAATATGATTTTTAAGGTTTCTACGAGTAGTGTTGTTGAAAATGTCGAGGTTGCATAGTTCGTCTGCGCGAGTTCTAAGTTTTTTTACTAGTGGTCGGTTAGAAATGCCAAATAAACAAAGTTTTTAACATTTTAAATATTTTAAATATTTTCTTATGATGAGAAATAGGTTTCATTTACATATACGACGGTTCTATAATTTTTTCGGAAGCTTTTACGGTATCAAAAGAACTAAATGTGTTAAAACCGCTAAGTTGGAGAATGGAAGACAAGCTCCCTTTCCCCTCACCCTAACCTTTCTTTCTTTAATCTCATTCATCACACACACACACACACACACATTCACAATTCTCTCTTCTTTCTCTCTACTTTCTCTCTCTAAAAAATCAATCATTTTCGTGCAACATCAAGCTAGATTTCGGATTTATAAACTTGCTTAAACTCATTTTCGCAACAAATTCAAGGTATTTTAAGGTTTAAATTCGTTTTTAAAAGTGTTTATCGACCTTAACTAATTTTCATCTTGGAAACTAAGAAATGCCTGTGTTTGAACAAGAAAACTTAATAAATTGTTACTATTTTAGCCTACAAACATAATCCAAGTACTTTTAGCCTTCAAATCTGATCAAAAGATGTAAAAACTTGCATTTTCGCGACTTCAGTCATCTTCACGAAGATAATCTTCGTGGTGCCCTAAATTATCTTCGCGATGACGTCACTTGAGCATTATCTTCGTGATGACGTCATCGTCATCTTATCTTCGCTAAACCCTAAAATGTTATCTGCGCGAAACCCTAATTTTCAAATATCTACGCGTGACGTCATCAAGCCTTTATCTGCACGTGATGTCAGCCGGGCCTTATCTTCGCGGTCATGTTATCTTCATGGTCCTTGTTATCTGCGCGGTCTTGTTATCTTCGTGTTAAAAAAAAAGAGTATAGAAATAAATTTTTGATACCAAACTTAAAGGCATTTCTTAGGACCCTAGTACTAGGCGTAGTCTAATGGGAATTGATTTGTAAGTACTTATTTTTCCGACTGTTGTTGGACTGTCGCGTGCAAGTTCTTACGTGCTTCGGTTTGCTTGTACTTTGTACTTACTTACAAACTTTCAGGTGAGTTTCGTAGCCTTTTTTTCAAGCGTTTTCGGGGTGCAAAGTATATTGTTCTTTAACTAAAAAGTGTCGATAAATCTTTTACAGTATAACATATTGTGGTGAGCCGTACTTTATAGGATTACTTTAGCCCGTTCTTAAGGACTCCGAAGAAGAGTGTCCGGTACTTGTCTCGGCTGTTCCCTATGCTATGTTCTTTGCTTGATAACAAGTTTGACCCGTTCTTGAGACTACCCTTTAGTACTACGGAGAAGAGCGTCCGGTACTTGTCTCGGCCATTGTGTAGGTTCTTATGTGCTTATTATGTACTTACTTGTGTGTTCGAGGTACTTCAGTAAGTAATCCTATAGCTCTTTTGATATTGTACACATATTGTTCTTTATATTGACACTAACGTTCTTACAATTTCTTTAAGGTTCTTAAAAGGTTCTTTCGTTCTTACTAGTTATTTGTACTTAAACCTATGAACTCATCAACCCCATGTTGATATATTTTAGTATACTTTTCAGGTGATCAGGCTAATCGTGGTTGAGGTAGCTAGAACTGGAAGCATAGATCAGGGAACGCTAGCGCATCTTTTGTTAGCTAGATTCAAGAATACACGCACTTTTGTAGCGCTCCCTTGATAAACTTAAATTTACGTGGTCTGTGACCCGTATGCTCCCTTTATGGGGATGAATGTTGTAAAACATATTAAGTAGTTATCTATATCATGTGCATGTTCTTGTGCTTATTTGTGTACTTGTACTTGCTCATTTAGAAATCTTTATGTAATTTTCATGTCGTACTGTGTTTTCGTGACATCCCAAGTTTTCGCCATGGTTGGGGTGTTACATTTTTTTTTCATATGCTTTTATTTAAAATAGACGTATTCTCATTTGTCTTTTTTTTTTTTTTACAATTTGTTGTATAAAATTAATATGTTGTTTGTGTTTTCATTTTTCTTTTACTTTTTATAATGAATTGTGTAAAGTTAATATATTTTCATTTCTTTTTTTTATACATGTAATTATATAATGTTACTACGTTTTCATTTGTTTTTTAATTTTATTTGTGATTTTTTGTTTTTAGCTTTTCTTTTTAGGTTATATTTTTAAATAAAGTAGTTAGATGTTTTTTGAGATATACAATTTTTGTTATTATTATTTATATATTTTTTTTTTTGGTAAAAGGGATTTTACCGTTGTTAGCTTGTATAAATATCACTGAAGTTCAGGCGACTTGACTGTCGACTATTACAACGTACATGCATAAATGAACGACCCATATATGTTATTTATATTTTGACTACATATTATGTTAGTATAAAACTTATAATAAGTCATTACATTATTGTTATTCAAATGTCATTATTTGAATTAATATAGTTATTGTATAATGTTTCTAACAACATGTTATAATTTTACGTATTATCACATATAATAAACGTTATTGCCTGGTGACTAAAGTAGTTGAAATAAAATAGAAGGAATTTGTATGGTATGATTGGTATCTATTGGTCATTTGAGAAGTGTGGTAGTAGGTAGGTGATTATAGTAATATATACTTACTTTTGTTTTTAAATATCAAAGTATCGTAAGAGGAAGGCCGGTCATAACGATTGATATGTCTTTGGTAGGAAGCTAAATCCCAAATCAAATAAAGTATTTGATGTATGTCTCTTTGGAAGCTCAACAAAAACGAAAGACCATCTATGCAAATCTTAATACTATTAAATGGATGTCAGCGCAATGCGGTGGTAATGGTGGTGACAGCGGCAGTCCGGTGGTGGCGGCGATTGATGGTGGCGGCGACTAGTGGTGGTGGTGGCTGCGACGAGTAGTGTAGGTTGTTGATGTAAAAGGATAATATGGTTATTTTATGAGTTAAGGGATAAATGTTATAAATTAATTCATTAAGAATATTTTTTGTAGACCATATGTTAGCTGTTAAAAATGTTGTTAGATTAGGGACATTTTAAGAATATCAAAGTTGTAATTTAAAAGGAGGGGAGAAGGGGGATGGTGCTTTATAAAAGAGTATAGATAATAAAAAATGGAATTTGAAAAAAGTTTCCTATGAATCAATTGTATTGGTTTTTAACGTTTAATTTGAGAAAAAATTAATATACTTATGTAACCTAGTGTGTGTATATACTGAACTAAAGTCTATGAATATAATTAATACGCCACATAGATAATGATATATAACTTGCAATGCCTCAAATAGTTATAGTTATTTAACATATAACAGAACTCATCTAAATCATGCATATATGAAGTTCATAAAGAAATACCAATGTTCGAAATATTTTTAAAATATACTGTTTTGTGTCTGTTCATGTGTATACAAAAGTCTAAATTTTGGTTTTCAAATGATAAAACTAACATGATTTGTAAAAATACAATGATTCAATAAATAAGTTAATTAGTAACTGTTTTATAGTAGTAACAAAAATAACTAAAAAAACTTGGTCACAAAACTAAGCTAAGGTTCAAAAAAGTTGAAATCCATAGAAAATTAGCTTACCAATGGATTTTTAGGTTTTGTTACTATATTTTGTCACTTCATATAGTGCTACTAAGGATTTTCTATCTAAATTCATCATTTTGTTTATAAATTAAGTAAAATTTAAATTAAATTTCTTTTCTATGTTATTTTAAAAAGATCCAAATTTGTAATACAAATGAAAGAGGTTTTTATTGTTCAGATTATTTAGGGAGGACAAGTCTTACTAAAATATACACAATTATTCAAGGAGCACAAATCTTGCAAAAACATACGCAATTATTCAAGGAGGACAAGTTTTCTCTAAAATATACATGGTCTAACTGAATTATTTCTATGATCATTTCCTTATTTTTTTTCTACCCTTCAAAATAATACCTACTTATATTTAATTCTAAGATCTCTTAGACTATAGGGTATGAGGCGACACACACCTCAAGTCGCCTGATAGGAGCCCCTCGTCACCATCCACATCATACCGACAGGCGACTTGAATGGTTTTTCCACCTTCACGGCCAGATTTACTCGGCCAACTTTACAAACACCCTACACACAAATTTATCCAATTTACATATACCTAACACTTCACGCTAGGCTGTCACGTGGTGCAAGTCCCCTCCAAAAAGGAGCCTCACTCCCAATAGTGATAGTGATAATACCTAGGCCGGGACGATTAAGTCACTAGATCCAATTGTAGTAAGACAAAAACAAGAATTGGAATTAGTGACAAAAAATAGCATTACCATGCGGACCTAAGTTCTTTAGTTTAAAGGATTTCACGTACAATCAATATTTAAGAAAAAAGTTAAATAGTATCATGACTATCATCCATCCTTCTTTCATAAACCAAAGGTAAGATCGATGGCAGCTGCAAACGTCTCCCAACGCCATACCGCCACTGTCTCTCTTAACACATGCTCCGTTCAACAACCGCGAGCCACCTCCCAAAGACTTCACATAATCTTTCACTTGATAGCCACATTAGCCATCTTGTACTATAGGTTTACCAACCTAATACATGGTGATGTACCGACCTTACCATGGGCTCTAGTTACTGCGGCCGAAGTTATCTTTGCATTCATTTGGTTTTTAACACAAGCCTTTAGATGGCGTCCAGTGGCTAGAGCGGTTTCCCTTCACAACCTCCCTGATGACAATGAATTGCCTAAAGTGGATGTGTTCATATGCACTGCAGACCCCAGTAAGGAGCCTACGTTGGAGGTTATGAACACGGTATTGTCTGCTATGGGACTTGATTACCCATCAGACAAACTGGCAGTTTATTTGTCTGATGATGGTGGCGCGCCTTCAACGCTTTATGCTATGAAGGAAGCATATTCTTTTGCAAAGAGTTGGTTACCATTTTGTAGAAAATATGGGATCAAAAGCAGGTGCCCAGACTCATTTTTCTCTACATATGGACATGATGAGTTGCTTTTTAGAAGTGATGAATTTGAAGTAGATGAAGAAAACATGAAGGTGAGTATATATTCATCAATAAAAATAAAATTGCAATAGAATAATCATATCCTTTAAGACAACAATACAAAATTATTGTTTTTGTTAAGATCAGTTGTTAATATATGTTTAAAATAATATAACTTAATTTTGATAACTATAAGATAATAAGGTAACTTTGTTTCAAGATTAAATGAAGGCTAAAACAAAAGAATTGAACACGTACATCAATTGTGAAGGCCACAAAATTTGGTATCCAATATAACTTTAGGGACACCAAAGTAGTCATAAAGTTAGGTTGTGTAGGAAAACATCACAAGTTGCAAAAGAATCAACGAACGACCAATCCTTTAGAACATACAAGCGATTGGTGTTTGATAGTCACTATACTATCAAAATAGTTATATATATGGAACATGTCATGATGGTTTAATTAATTAGTGTGTCGGAATAAGATCATTCGGCGTATCCTAAGTTGATGCTTACAAATTCCATGTATGTAGTTAGCATACGAACAATTCAAAGAAGACGTAGAACGTAGAACCAATGGAGCTTCTTCAATAAACGATCGGCCGCCTTGTGTGGAGGTATTTTTATTTTTTATTTTTAATTTTTCTTTCTAATATTCATTTCCAAATATGAAGTGCACGTACAGTATTATAATTGCACATTCTACTTAAAGATGTCATGCCCAATAAGCATCATATGGACTACATTACTATTTGTTATAGTTTCAACAAGAATATAATTCCTGCTTGCATCAAAATATGCATGTATAATATATCAAAATATCCAATGTCCCCGGTATTTTCATATAAGACAAATGTAAAAAAAAATTGTCATTCGTGACTTAAAAAAGTGTCACCATATATATATGGATATTTAGTGACACTACTTTTACAAGAGTCGCCATTCTACTTTTCAAAATATATTTCTGTATGTGTAACATATAAGTTTTGAGTTTATTAATTGGTTCATAATTTCAAGAGAAGTACATCATGTCAAAATTAGAAGTTTTTCCACATTTTTCTTATAACCTATAATACATTTATAGGTGATGATACGGTACGGACTTCGCCCTTAAGGGTATTAATAAGACCATTGGTAAAGTTGGGTGAAAGGGGTGGGTGAAAAGAGATGGTGAGTAGGTGAATGGTTAAGGAGGATTGGTGAAGAGGGTAGGTGAAATGGTGTAGATGAGTGTGTTCACCTAGGTGAAAGAGGTAAAGGTGAGGTCCATTTGTTTTTTTAATATTATTTGTTTTATTTTGATTGTGTATATAGTAGATATTTTGGGGTATCGTGGAGTATTAAATTTGAAGGTGAATGGTTAAGAGAAAAAAGAAAAGGTGAAGGTGGTGAGAAGGTAAAGCTGACGTGGCAGGAAAAAAGTGTAGGTAAAAGAGATGAACGGTTACGAATGGTCTAAGGGTAGCTGGTGGGGTTGATAGGTCATAGGGAATGACAGGTCATAGGGGTGAGCGGTAATAGGGTGATTTACTTGAGGGGCGAGGCTCCGCCCTTTGCCGTGATGGATCCACCCTGACGGACATTCTTGTATGAGTTAGCAACTCTTGGGATTCTTTATTGACACTTTTAAATGAGTGGAAGTTTCCTTGTAGTGGATGCACTTACAGTACGTCTGCTTATTCAACACCTATGTTCCATTTCACATCAAGAATCAAGTAGTGAACATACAGGGGCTTAGGCGTAGGGTAAAGCCGCACAAAGTCTCATTTTTCAAGGGATCCGAATTTTTAAATTTTATATATATATTATATATGTTATATAGTATCTCTGCCTATAATATTTAACTATTACTCCGTAGTATTTTAATCAGGTAGTTAAGAAATTAGGTATGCGTGTATTTTGGTTTTTAGGCTGCCAGGTCGAAGTTGCTCCTAGCCTAGGGTTTTTTTTTCTGACTTGTCCTAGGCCCAAAATCCCTTAGGACCGGCCCTGTGAACATATATCTATGCCGTAATCTCTCTATACTTTTCTGATGAAGTAATTCACAAAATTCACGTTTCGATTTACCTCAAATTCAGATAATACACGACAACCAAAAGAGCGGAAGGAATGGAGATGACGAAGTTCAAATGCCTCTTCTTGTCTACGTATCACGGGAAAGAAGACCTTCTCTTCCTCATCGTTTCAAAGCCGGAGCTCTAAACACTCTTGTATGCTCTATGTGACAACAAACTTTTTGATTCTTCTAAGTTGGAGTAATATAATCAAGCATGAGTTATTTCTAATGTATATATATATATAAGCGTATCATGCCTTTTGTTCGTAGCTTCGAGTTTCTGGAGTTTTGAGCAACGCTCCATACATGCTTGTGCTGGATTGTGACATGTATTGCAATGAACCTGCATCTGCGAAACAGGCAATGTGTTTCCACCTTGATCCAAAGCTCTCAAGTTCGCTTGCATTCGTCCAATACCCTCAAATTTTCTATAACGTTAGCCAAAAAGATATCTACGATGGTCAAGCAAGATCGGCATACAGGGTTAGATCACTTTGCACATGTATTTATTTATTAAATTATTCATACAAAATCATCGTCAATTTAGACATGTACGTTAGCTATAGTTCGGTTTTATTGTAGTGTGAGATTTGAATGATTGGTACTTTTCAGACAAAATATCAAGGGATGGACGGGATTGGGGGCACGATTTGTTCAGGAACAGGTTATTACTTAAGGAAAAAAGCGTTGTACGAATCTCCTAGCCAACAAGGTATTCTTCATTTCCCTTTCCATTCAACTTTTTAACGTATCCCTGCCTTTCAATTCGCTGTAATAATAAGACTTGAACCCACAACTATCAGATGAACATCTTGTGCATCCAAAACAGAGCTTTGGTCAGTCTACCAAGTTCATAGAGTCATTAAGAGGTAGAGAAAACGGAGATAGTCAAATGGACCGATTCACGACAGCCATTATAGAAGAAACCAAGAAGCTTGCTTCCTGCTCGTATGAAGATAACACCAAATGGGGTAAACAAATTGGTTACTTGTACGATTCATTACTAGAGAGCAGTTTCACCGGTTATTTGCTGCACACAAAAGGATGGAAGTCTGTTTATCTATATCCGAAAAGGCCATGCTTCTTGGGTTGTACCACCATTGACATGAAAGACGCCTTGGTTCAGCTCATGAAATGGTCATCCGGTTTGCTTCAAGTTGGTCTATCCAGGTTCAACCCTCTTGTGTACGGAGCGTCCAGAATGACAATCCTTCAAAGTATGTGTTATGCCTACTTCATGTACACCCCAATTTTGTCAATCGCATTTCTGCTTTACGGCACCATACCACCATTGTGCCTTCTTAATGGTGTCTCATTGTACCCCACGGTAAGTAAACCTAAACCAAAATTCTTACGGAAAACTAATTCTATTGATACTTTCATTTGTTTTAATCATCTTTAAAGTACACTACTAGTTTAAAATGGGCGTCACATACGAGTAGATATACTTCTAGAGTGTTTTTTTAATCAAATCTTTATTCGAAGGGAAAACATGAAGTCAACTTGGTGCATAATTAGTGACAGATCTAGCTAGTCTTCGATGTTGGTCTGTAAATGAGCCTATTACAAAGTCATAACATATTAACATGTCTAGTGATCCACATTGTGTATAAACTAGTATAGTCGTTAATTAGAGAATATGATTGCCTGTATGTTTATTGTTGGAGTAATGACTTGACAACTAGGGTTGTATTTCAGGCATCAAATCCATGGTTTAAAGTGTTTGCTGCCGTCTATGTATCTTCACTTTTGCAACATTTGTATGAAGTATTGTCATCCGATGGATCAGTCGTGACATGGTGGAATGAGCAAAGAATCTATTTCATAAAATGCGTCAGTGCATTGCTATTTGGTTGTCTTGATGTGGCGATGAAGTCATTTGGTGTTGCCAAAGCTAATTTCAGATTGACAAACAAAGTGGTGGATCAAGAGAAACTCGCGAAATATGAGAAAGGTACCTTTGATTTGGAAGGTGCAAAGATGTTCATGATACCGTTGACGTTCATGGTTTTGTTGAACGTTGTATGCTTTGTTGGTGGTGTCAAGGGAGTATTAAGCAATGGAAATCTTGATGAGATGTTTGGGCAGCTATTCTTGTCATGGACAACTCTACTATTCAGTTATCCAATCCTCAAGGGGCTTGTACCAAACAAGACCAAAAGTAAGAAGATTAAAAATTAACTCAAAAAATCTACTCTGCTTGTAAAAATCAAAATCTTTGTGGATTTTACATTATAAATAAATAATTTAGAAGTATCATGTCTACTCCTGTGTATATATATATATATCTTT
>JAOEHQ010009417.1:0-16738 GCA_025447715.1 Asclepias incarnata
TTCGTCCGAACCCAGTAAACTTGTAAAAATTAGCGATTTTTAATGGTAATTTTAATAGCGATTTTTTAGCGAACCGATCATCTTAAAATAGCGAACCCTGTAAAAAAATTTCCTGGATCCGTCACTGGCCTCGACCCCTGTTAATCCAGCTATGCCAAGCAACCCAATCATAGGACCCCCGGAAAAACCGAAATACGGTAATTTGGGGATAAAGAAGAAGGCAGAAACTCCAGAAAACCAGGAGAAGAAGAGAAGGAAGGTATTGGAAGGCGGGGCAGCTGCAAATGCTGTGAGAATATGTCAAATCTGCAATGTTGTTTGCAATAGTGATACAATTTTCAGATACCATCTTGTGGGGCAAAAGCATGCTTCCATGTTGAAAAAATCACAGCAAGTTGGTGTAGTTTGAGCATGTAAGCGTAACATGCGTATTTTTTCTAGACCTTTTTCTCCTCCGATTCCGGTTAGTGACATGCTAAATTGTTATGCATTCATGTGCTGTTCTTCTATCTTGCCATAGCAGGAATGCAACCATTACAAGAAATCTGACTTTAGGAGACCTGAAACTTTTGGCAACGACATATTGTCGTCCCCGAAAGTCGCTACACGGGAAAAAAAAGTTGCTTCTTGACTTTTTCGGTCAAAAATCTTTTAGCGACGACATTGTCCCCCAAATGTTTTTTAATTTTAATTTTAATTTAATTTATTATTTATGTTTTTTAAAAAAAATCTATTGGAGAAGACAATGTCGTCCCAAAATGTTTTTTAGTTTTCTTTTTCATTTTTCTTTTCTGCTCGTGGGGCCACTTTCTGTTTTCGCAAATGTTGTCTCGAAAAACTTTAGGTGACCAGGTTTCGAAGACGACAAACGGAACATTTGGGGATGACATCCGTCGTCTCGAAAAGCTGAATTTATTGTAGAATTAAAAGACGACAAACGGGACATTTCCGAAGTTATGTTAACATAGAAGGAGAGGTGTTTAAAATGATAATCTTAGTTATTGAGGAAACATATGAATTAAAGAGAAATGATGATGTAACATTGTAACCTTGTGTCTTTTAGCTATCTATGAAATTGGCATAAACTGGTGTTCGAGTTGTATATTACTTAGTTTTTAAAATACTTATATATTTTTTATGTAATCTTTATACTATCCTTTTTCGTAGGTTTCCCGTAACCCCTCCATATATTTTTCGATTTTCTTCTTTTTCGTATGTAATGTAAATAACTGATCTTTTATTCTTCCCGCACAGTGTAACACATATAATTTCCAAACAAAGTCATTTATATTGTTTTTTATATATATATGACAACGTCAATTAATTAATTTATTATCTAAAAACTCTGAACTGATAAGCAAATTAAGTTAAAAGTGCATATTTATAATACCAAGAATATACTTTTCTAAATCGTTCAAATCTATGCATACGGAGTCGATCTCGTGGTGGTACTCAATATTATATAGAGCAATTTAGACAATTAGTAGATGGGGTATATATATGGCATATGCATACGAATGTTCAACTTTTATTTATTTTTTATTTCAAACTAACTCTCATTTTGTTTAGAAACAATATTTAATTAATGCTTAAGTTTGATTTTCTATAATACTGGAAATAATTATAATTTATATGGAAAACTATTTAACGATCTTAGCTTTTTTATTTTAACTCATCCTAACATAAAGGAGAAAGAAGTGGAGAAAAATAAACATAGAGGAAAGGAATTTGAGATTTTGAGTAACATGAGTGTAAACCGAGGAACTTTTTAAGACAAAAGCATGAGAATACAATCATGGGTTGGTTAGGGGATTGACTATCAAGGTCGCTCCTGTGTGTATGCGACCTGTGTGTAGATTGAGAGTTCAAATCTTGGGAGCAGTTACCCGCTTGGATGCATTTTCTAAGATGAGAACCACTAACAATTAATAGCCGTTAAAAGGAAAAAAATAAGCATAGAATGGGAATTGTATCTGACTTTTGTTTGACACCATGTTAGGCTCACTTATTTTGTTTATGATGTATTTTAGATAATATAATATAATATGATCATACTATATAATATACTATACATTAATGGTAGTTATAATCAAATAATTAAACACTGATAGAGAGTTGTTGAATTTGACCAATGATGATATTGTAGCACGAGTTGTTTTAGTCGACATTGACAATGATCATCCAACCTAAGTAAAAAAACTTCAAATTGCCTATAAAGGAACAATTAATTTTCATTTCGTAATAATGCGGTAACGTTTATTTTGAGACAATAAAAGGGGGTCGCTAGTTAATTTTAAATAAATAAGCATCACTAATCAATTTGAAACAAATACTCCGTATAAGGGTATCCCTATAAAACCACCATTGTAACCACCACACTTGAACAATGTTTTCCCAGTATATGTTTAAATTGATTAGTGACCCCTTTAATTGTCGCAAAATTGATGTTATCACTTGTTTGCAAACAAAGACTTTAATTGTCCCTTTTAAGGCAATTTACCCAATAAAAAACATCTTATTTTTAGAACGACGAGTATCCATAGTGACATTCAAGCGGACAGTATGCAGACCCCAATCCACAATCTAAGTTCCCTCTTTATCACCAGGGAAACCCTTGGGGATACCACTCTGAAGGGAAAACCCCTTGAAGAAACTCGAACGCAAGAGCCAGAATCAAAATCATGTCGCGATTTTTCTATGATCAAAACATAAAATAATTATTGTTACATTTAACATTATAGATCCTCATTCATTCGGTTAGTCGATATTGTTGACACAAGCACCGCACACATGATACAATGTAGGGTTTTCTTGTGTGAACTGTTTTCTTATGTGAACTGCATGATACTATGCAGTTTGTCAGTTGGTTGTGGTTTTAGGTTGTAAGAATGAGTTTAGTACCGTACCGTACCTATTAAGTTGTGCAAAAAGATCTTTCTGTTAACTTCAAAATGATGTCCTTGAGTCCATCCATGGATGGAAAAAAAGAAGCTAGCTTAAAACTAGCTCTTCATGGCTCACGGTGGATCATGTAGATGCCAAAATTGACAATCCATGCCAACATAGCCCACTGTCCCAACTAGCCCTTGCAAAAATCCTACACAAACTCAAAAAATCTAAAACCAAAATATCTAAGATGCATTTTGCTCGGAGATATCTAAAATGCCCCGCGTAGCAAAAAGTCTCTGGGTTCAACCCATACGGCAACATAAATAAACCCGCCCATAATGAAAAGAAAAAATAAAAGGTTTAAAAATCAAAATTTACATAATTATGCATTTGTGCATTTCTACCATCTCTCATTTTTTTATTTTTTATTTACTGAACTAGCTTGATGCTTTTTTATTGCTTTTTCATATTGATATAGATAGTGGTTTCACTAATACTCACTCCCTATATACTTCATATATATTCTTCCTTTAATTAGCAGGGGCGGCCCTAGGGAGGGGCAACCCTTGTCCCGGGCCCATGTTTTTAGGGGCACCCAAAAAAAGTGTATACAATGTTAATCGTCGTTTATAAAAAATTGTGTTTATATATTTGAATTTGCTAGGGATCCATTATCCTTTTTTTTTTCCCCGGCTCGTCCTAACATTTGAACTTTCAGGACCGGCCCTGCCTTTAAGGGTTGAGCTTTCTAACAACGTTAAATGCCCATTAATGGGACTTGCAGCCAACTTTCAAATGAAAACCCGTTTGGCTATTTGAAGGTATATTCGCATTCAAACCGTATGTAACTAGAACAACCATATATAGGTACAACATATATACATGCCGTGTAACAAGGCTATCTCCAATGGTGGTGTTTTTATTTGTCCTTTCATGTCCTTCCTTGTCCATAACAATGAAGCATAATCATCCTTGCTTGTCCTTATGGTGTTTGTCCATACTTAAGGATTAGATGTTTGTAAGGACTTTTGTACGGTTGTAGGTGTTTGTAAGGATATATAGGAATGATGTTTGTATGGTTGAAAGTAAGCCTTTAAGGGGACCTAAGGGCGTCCCTAGCATTGGAGACAGTATAAAGAAGACAGTATAAAGAAACAAGAATAATAATGAGACAAGTATACGATAATAGCAATGTAACAAAAAGGTAGGACCTTCGATATGGAGTAATATTTTTGTTGCTTTGACATATGTTTAAGATCCTTTAAAGCTTTATAATAAAGTATATATATAAGTTTGGAATCTAAGTAGCTGTTGGAACCATGTGCACCTTGCTTTTTACAGACATTGCATTGAACTGTGGGTTCCTGGATCATCTTTGTCCCACATATATTCCCCCCGGATGTGTCGAGAAATATATATATGTACACTTTTTAGATGCAGAAATGCATTTATGGTATCATTAGTCTCAAGAATCTTGCAACTCACTAATTCACATATCTATCGACAGACACCACACCAAATATTACATAAAATGTGAAACTAACATGAATATATTTAGTATTCCTTAATTTCATGCTTAATAAATTTGTTGATATGAAAATGAATAAGTTTGATTTACATATCGACACCAAATATATATATAGATTTTGCAACTCGATCACTAATTAATTCACATATCGACACCACACCAAATTAGTACTACTTGTTAGCCTTACATGCATGGACGCATGCATGATCGATAATATCCGTTGTATCAACACCTCCTTTTACCTTAGCGTACGTGTATCAAACATATATTAATTCCGCCCTATCGCGACATACCTTTTCACAACGTTGGACCGGCCGTGGACGCCTGATCGATCGAGGAATATATAAAGTTCCTACAAGATAATATATAGTTTAAGCAGGTTACACAATTAATTAGCTAGTTTTGTGTATCAATACATTATACATAAACATGGGGTTACATACACATGAAATTAATCAATTATCTATCACGTACACAGTCCAATTATATGTGTATATATATATATATTTCATGTGCACCATGATAATGTACAAATATTCTTATGATCATTACTGATCGACCACCTCTGACCTATGAGGCTATATATATATCATCAGTCAAGATCAACAAATTTGCCTACTACACCCACTGTACGTTGTTTCATCTATATCTACATATATTTCATCGACATTACTGTATAGTAATTACTTACCGACATTTGAATTCGATCTTTATATACAGGGGCGGTACTAGAAAAAAATTCAAGGGTGGGCAAAATTTCAAAATCCATGGAAAAAAAATCCAAGGGTGGACAAAATTTTAAAAACCCATAAAAATTTTTAAAAATCCATGAAAATTTTAAAAATACATATCAAAATTTAAATTTCAAGGTTTGCCCACCTTTTAATACCGTCCCTGTTTATATATGTACCGACATCATATATAGCATTTATTGCTAATTAAAATACTATCGTATCATTTAACTCTTTAAACATACATATACATACAGTAAATATATAAGTGATCGAAAGGTACTCATACCAGAGGCGGATCCACTTATAAAAGAGTGGGGGCACATGCCCTCTATGGTAAAACAATATTTGTTAGATTTTAGTGGATATTCTTAAACTTTTTGCTTGGCTCTTAACACACATTTGAGTGTGCCCTCGGTTCAAGATAAAAGAAATATAGAAATATAACTTAACTGGTCAACTTTTTGGCTCCATTTCTAAACTAGAGTTAAAATATTAGTCAATTATTGCTTGTGTTTTACGGTGTTGTTAATTGGAGTTAACATATTAACATCAAGCATGCATTGTTTTAACGTGATGCTATAGATAAATCGTCTTTATACATCTTTTGTTATATGTCGTTTGTAAGGAAATTATTTATGCCCCCTCTAATACATTTTTCTAGATCCGCCTCTGACTCATACTATCACAATTCACATTACTACGAGAAATAAATTGTACATATGATATATATTATATATTACGACATCCTTTGGCCTTTCTTTTGTTTTCTTTTTATATAAATGTATAACTACTTTTAACAACAAATTTTGATAAGGAACTGAATTTTTGGTTTCAATGTTTTTAGGATGCATGTGAAGGTTTAATAATACTCGTAATATTCATCTTAATTTTTAAGATGTCATGTACTTTTATAAAAGTTTATAAAAATGCTTACTTTTGTTATATATTTGCAAATATATGATTGATTGGAACAAATAGTGCAGTGGACTATATTATTTTCTTTCTCATGGTTGGGACCATTTTACTTCCCATAGGAAACAAGTGTTCCCAAAAGTCTCGCATACTAATAACGACCCTGTCTTTGATTTTACATTTATCTAACAACAACAATAATGTATATATGATACTATACCTAGCATGATTTGAAATAATCGTACATCGAACTGACTTCCAATCAACACCAAGATCATCCCCGCCCCACCGGTTGCAACAATCACCGCCATGGCACCACCATGGCACCACCCTATGGCCCTTTCCCCTTGCACTTCAAAAACTATGGTGACCCCATTAATTATGCAACATCCCTTTTAGCTATAACTTAAGAAGAAGTTAATACCAAGGTGGTGACGGCGTCCAGTTTCGTCGACCGCTGGTTTTGTTGACCTCCAACTTTATATGGTAGTCCGTAGTAGTTGTGTACAGTAGATAAAAAATCAAATGTTTTATGAGATAATATAGACGAGGCTAAAAAGAACCTCTATACAAATAATTTATCTACTACAAAACTAAAAACAAGCAGCAATAAATCACTCTGATATTAAATAAATACACCTATAGAATGATATTGCTTTAATAGTCTAATGTGTAATTAAACACTACTCAAACATCATGTCTTTATCGTTTTATATCAACAACACCGACAGTCGGGTATTCTAAAATAAAGTCTTTAGTTATTGTTTTGTCAGTTAATTAATTTGATTAGTTATGTCGAGTGTAGAAGAAAAGTGTAAAATTGTGGTAGTTAAAATGTCTGTTTCAAATATATTTATAATATATGAAATACGAGTATGACATTTATAAAAGTCAGTCGACTCATCTTCTTTCATAACACAATCTTTTAAATAATTATATGTAATTATGTAAGTTTAAATGTACATGTAAATGCCGTGAAAAGTTATAATCATGCCATCTTGTATACGTACACAATAACAGGATTAAATATTTTTTGTTGGTGGTGTTCAATAATTTTTAATAGTAATTGTCGCAGTTTCATAGTGTAGTAGTATAGAATAGGTGTAGTATAGTATAAGTAATAAATTACATATAAATGTTAGTCATCAATAACAAAAGTAAATTAAATGATAGATTAAATACTTTCCATAATTTGGAGCTTTTAAAAAAAAAAATAATAAGACACTTCTTCTTTTATAATAAAGTTAGGTGATTTGTTCAACTTCATCGTATTTTATATCTTTACAATTTGGGTATGTTTGACAAAAAAAACTTGGACCTAGGGTTGTGGTTAGGGGCTGGGGCTGAAGCTTGGTGTTGGGGCCAGGGACTGGGGCTTTTTTTTTTCAACTCTCCTCACCTAAGCTTTTATTTTAAAGACCTTTTGGAGCTTTTAGGGGCTGAGGCTTCTTTTCACAATCCCACATCCAAACAGGGTTTTTTTTTTTTTTTTTATAAAAGGGGCTTGTTTTTAAAAGTTCAAGGTTTTAAGCTCCTAAAAGCCCCTTGCCAAACAGACACAAAATCCTCCCTCTTTTAAGTGACAAAGTTAGTCACAAATTAACAATTTAACTTTTTCATGTTTAGGTTATTTAGAGATACATATCTTTGATTCAAATGTATAGAACTTGATCAAGGTATCTTGATGACTATTTCCAAATCAATTCTTTGGTCACTTTCAATAATTACCTATATATGAAGAAGATTTCAATATGAAACCTCTTAAGATAACATCAAAACACCTAACCATTAGGTCATTTTGGTGAAGATTAAATATTTACTCGGTATAATTTAAACACTCGTCTAAAAAAAAAATATATTTATTTTTCCATTTAGCCACGACAAATAACCCAATACATGATTAGTAATGACTTTTGAATAAAAATACATGATTAGTAATTACCTGATTTGGGAACATCCACGTTCGCCATATGTGGTAGATCCTTTCACTAAAAATTTAAAAAGAATCACCATATATAATCCTATATAAACAATATCAAAGTGGCATAGAGATTCTGTATCCTCATAAAATGTTTTATGTTCAAATTCTTTTAGATAAACATTTTGGGATGGTTAAAGAAATAGTCAGAAATAGTTCACGTGAATACTTTAATTAGACTCCATATATCTCAAAAGATTTATCATCCCCAAATTACTACAAAAAAAAAATCACTTTTAGCGAGGACATATGTCTTCGCAATAGGTCTAAATGTCCTCGCAACAGGTCTTTAACGATGACATATCCTCACAATAGCTTTATCACATAAGCTTCGTCACATAGCTTTGTCACATAAGTTTCGTCACAAAATTAAAATTACCTATAGATCTGGTAAAAAAAAAATCCAACTTTGTCAAACTTTTTTTGTCGTGTAGCAAGCTATAACGAGGACATCTTGGCCTCGTAAAAGGGTTTTGTCACATTTGCTTAAGTTTCTTGTAGTGAAATAACACGCTGAAAAAAATCATTCATTTACCCATTTATTTTTTTAATCATGTATACAATGTAACCATGATTCATGTATAGCTTTTCCTAAATCTCCTGGTAACTTTATAAAATATTTATTACATAAATCATCATTTATATATATATACATATATATAGAAAAGTTACTTTAGGAACCCCTAAAAGGTCAGGAACCTTTAGGAACCCTATTGAAGGGTAGAATAATAAAATCGTTTTTTGATTTTATTTGATAAAATTTAATAAATATGACATTTTTTTAATTGCCTTAATTTTAGGGGATCACATATGATCCATTTTGGCCGGAAAATCACATATGATCAATGTCGCCGGAAAATCACATGTGATCCAATCGCATAAGAAATCACATATGATCAAATTTCACCGGAAAATCACATATGATACAATATCATCGGAAATCACATATGATCATATACAGTTTAATAGACAATCACATATGCTCATATACAAATTAATATACTTTTTTAATCTTAAATCTTATTAACAATTTACAATATCCAATCTATTAACAAATTACGCATTCGCCGGAAAAATCACATATGATCATCTATTAACAACTTACAAAACTCGCCGGAAAATCATATATGATCCAATCTCGTCTGAAAATCACATATGCTCAAGTGACCGTAATCTTAAACAAACTATAAAAAAATTAACAAACTAGCCGGAATCATCATACAACAAATTTGCTGGAATCCTTATTCAACAACCTATATAAAAATTTACAATTAATCAACAATACAAAAAAACCCTTAATTAACAAAATCATTTAGATTTCCATTAATATTTCACATTTCCATATACAAATTAAATATACACATTAATATCGGACAAAAAATCACAAAAAAATAAATCACTAATCATAAAAAAACGGGAATTTCCATTAACCAGGAAAAAAGCCCCACACATCTAAACCAGAAAAAAAGGGCCGTAAAATTTAATGACGACTGCGGCGGCGAAAATTTAACCGGCGGCGGCGACGGCCGGAAACTTGGGCGGCAAAAGAAAGAGAGCCCGCCGGCGAAAACTCATTTTTTTTAGTTTACGCGGCAAAAGGAAAAGAATAAACAGGGGGGCGGCATAAACGACATACGCCGGAAAAAATAAAGAAAGAAACAGGGGGCGGCGGCGGTCTGGGTGCGACCGATCGGAGAAGAAGATAAACTCGGCGGCGGCGGTGGGTTTGGGGGAAAGAAAGAAAAGGGAGCGGCAATGGTGGATCTGTAACCCACATCGTCGCAGCGGTGGTGGATCTGTAACCCACATCGCCGCGGTGGTGGATATGGGGGAGGACGACAGCGGCGGCTAGGGCAATGGCGACGATAGCGGTTTCCGACGGTGGCTGGAAATTCTAAAGGATTGGTTTTAATATATAAATTTAAAATGTTAAATTTTTTTAAATACAAAATGCCAAATCTACCCTTTTTAATAGTTAAATATAAAAAATATACTTCTAATTATTTACAAAATTGCCACAAGTAATTTGGACTCTTGATTAAGAACTTGGATGATTAAGATTAATTATAAAAGATTTTTAAAGGTTCCTGATCTTTTAGGAGTTTCTAAAATAACTTTTCAATATATATATATATTAGATTAAAGTAACAATAAAGTATTCAACATTAAAATTAAAAGTTGTTGTTCATTTAGAAATCATATCTATGTAAACCTGTTTTGAACCCCTCAACTTATGAAATGAAATCCTCTGGTCATCACAATGAAAACTTAAAAAACATAAGAAAAAAAATTATATTAACCATTATTACAAAATTTAAAAAAACAGATGATTCATTATCCATAAAGTTAAAGCCTCATAAATTCTAAAAATAATATCAAAAAGATTTGATATTTTCTTTATCAAAAAAATATTTGGTAACTACATATAACTTCATTTTTTTTTTCTCTCTTTTTTGCTCTAAAACCTGAACGCGCTTTTGACTAAAAAAAATATCATCATAATCATCATCATGATTTAAATCATTTAATATATGTATTTATTCTAAGAGAAATAAACACTGGATTGTACCGTTTGACCAACAAAGAAGTTTATATTTCCATTTATTTAACATTTAATTTATATTACCAACAACTATAAATAAATAAATAAATATAAAAAAAATAAAAATTTTATTCCCTCTCTTTTCTTTCTTTCTTTCTTTCTCTCTCTCTCTCTCTCTCTCATTTTAGAAAGAAAATCAAAAATCAAAACAAGGATACGAATCATATTTCTGTTTTAATTAATTACTAATTGTATACAATACATGTTTATTCCCTTCGATTTCCATAAACCCTAATTTTGATTGAGAATCGGAATAAGTTCATGGTGGCGGATCTGATTAAACAATGCGTGGGTGGATCGATCGCCGACGTCGGTGATAATGAGGATGAAATCAGGGTTTCTAATTTGAGGAATTAGCGGAGAGATTAATAATTTCAATAATAATAAATAATAAATAATAAATAATAATAAGAAATAAGAAGAATAATAAATATATATATATATATATATATATATATATATAAATAGGAGAATAATAAGAATGCAGGTACATGTGTCAGGGAGTATGAGAAGTGTAACAATAACAAGAAGCAGTAGTAATGGTTTTATTGATTTAATGAAGATTAAAATCGCAGCTCGACATGTTTCCTATAAAACATTGTTCCATACAATATTAATACTTGCCTTTTTGCTACCTTTTGTTTTCATTTTTACTGCTCTTGTTAGCCTTGAAGGTCTCAACAAATGCTCTTCTTTCGGTATGTTCCCTCTTCTTTCATTCATTTATTCGTTCACTTTTATCTTTATATGTATATATGTATATGTATATGCACATATGTGTGTGTTTGTGTGAGTGTGCTTATTATGATTGTAGCATTTCTAGATCTTGATAATATTGTATTGGGATGTCAAAACTAGGATTGGTTTTGAGTTGGCATTATCAAACATTGCTTGGTGTTTCTAGATCTTGATTTGGTTTTTCGGCATTATCAAAAAGCTGGATGCTTTTGATGTTTTCGAGTTAGAAGTTGAACTTGGGAGATGGTTGTTTCTTATTTTGGTCCCTTTTTAGTTTAAGTTTTTTTTCTTGATTGTTTTTATTGAAGTCGTAGAATATCAATGCGAGTTGATTCTTGTGTCATTATTAGTAATTTTATGTGATTGCTAGGCATGCCACTAGCTTCTTTTTGTATTGTTTTGGTAATCATGGTGTCCGGCCTTTGGCTGATTAAGAGATACAAGTCCACCACCACACTAGCTTCTTTTAGTTACATCTTGCTAAGTTTCGCAAGCAATCTGATTTTTTTTCCCCTGATCTTTCTTGTTGAATGTAGAGAATATTAATTCTTATGTCGTTATTAGTAATTTTGTAGTGATTGCTAGGCTGCATAGGCATGCCACTAGCTTCTTTTAGTTACAATTTGCTTAGTATAGCAAACAATCTGCTTTCTTATCTGATATTTCTTATAGAATATATAAAATCTCATATCTTATGAAATTATTAGTAATTTGTAGTGAGTGCTATGCATGACACTAGCTTCTTTAGTTACATATTGCTTAGTTGAGCAAGCAATCTGGTTTGTGTCCTGATATTTTTAATTGTATCCATAGAATCTCATGTCTTATGTCATTCTTAGTAATTTATAGTAATTACTATGATTGGCACAAGCTTCTTTTAGTCGCATCTTTCTTAGCAAGCGATTGGATTTGCTTCCTGATATTTTCAGTTGAACGGATAGAATCTCAATATGTCAATTTGTTTGTCAGTATTAGTAATTTGTAATAATTCCCAGGTATAGTACATCGTATGTCAGTTAAGTTGTATTCTTGATTACTTTAGTAACCAAACTGATCTGTTTCATGATCTATCTAGTTTTTTTCTGGATTGCTTGTTCTGAAACTCTGAATAGTATCTTTTTTGAATACTAATTGCTTCTAAAAGTTTTATTGCTTGTTAATATTGCATGTGGTGGCTTTCGGGAAAAAAATATTGCATGTGGTGAACAGTTTTTATTAATGAATATTTTTATGCTTCAGATTGTTTAGGCAGGCGTTTGGGTCCAAAGCTACTTGGAAGGGGAGATGAATCAGGGGTAAATATACTATGGCCTAGCTCAACTTTTTTTTTTTATATATACTTTTTACATTTATGTCAAGACACTTAAACATTGTATCCAGAAACCTAATGTTTCCCCCCTTTGGCGTGACAGAGGCTTGTCAAAGACTTCTATGACGTCCTTAATGAAGTGAACACCGAAGAAGTTCCAGCTGACCTAAAGATCCCTGAAAACTTTACACATCTTGTCTCTGAAATGAAAAACAACGCATACAGTGCTAAAGATTTTGCTATCATATTGAAAGGAATGGTATGTCACCTCATTATATTTGTGTTGTAAACATGTTAAGCTTTGTTATGAATCTAAAGTGCTTTTGTATATCGTGGATCTAAGTTTATTGTTATCGAAATCGACAGATGGAGAGATCTGAGAAGGAGATTAGAGAATCTAAGTTCCAAGAACTAATGAACAAACACTTTGCAGCAAGTTCAGTTCCAAAAGGCATCCATTGTCTCTCTTTGAGATTAACCGATGAGTACTCATCTAATGCTCATGCACGAAGGCAGTTGCCATCACCCGAATTACTCCCCCTCCTCTCGGACAACTCATATTATCATTTTATTCTGCCAACTGACAATATCTTGGCAGCTTCGGTTGTAGTCACTTCTGCAGTCCAATCATCTCTATCTCCTGAAAAGATCGTCTTCCATGTGATAACTGATAAAAAAACTTATGCTGGCATGCACTCATGGTTTGCTTTAAATCCCATCTCCCCTGCCATTGTTGAAGTAAAAGGTGTTCATCAGTTTGACTGGTTGACCCGAGACAATGTTCCAGTTCTTGAAGCGGTGGAAAATCATAATGGTATTCGGGACTACTACCATGGAAATCATATATCAGGGGCTAATCTTAGTGATACTACTCCGAGAACCTTTGCCTCCAAATTGCAAGCTAGAAGTCCTAAATACATATCTTTGCTCAATCATCTTCGCATATATCTCCCAGAGGTAACCCAACCACAAGTCAGGTTGCAAATGTCCCCTTTGGTTATTTCACTTGCTCACGTGATGCTTCTTTTGTGCAGCTTTTCCCGAATCTTGAAAAGGTCGTTTTCTTAGATGATGATATTGTAATTCAACGTGATTTATCTCCGCTTTGGGAAATTGACCTCAATGGAAAGGTCAATGGAGCAGTAGAGACGTGTAAAGGTGAAGATTCGTGGGTGATGTCAAAACGGTTCAGAAACTATTTCAACTTTTCTCACCCGCTGGTGGTTAAAAGTTTAAACCCGGAGGAGTGTGCTTGGGCTTATGGGATGAATGTCTTTGACTTAAATGCATGGAGAAAGACCAACATAAGAGAAACATATCATGCATGGCTTAAAGAGGTAAGTAAACATACAAAATCAGCACATTCATGTTTCTTTTATTTATTTATAATAATGTGATTTTGGGATTTTATTGTTGCAGAACTTGAGGTCGAATTTGACATTATGGAAGCTTGGAACTTTACCACCAGCCTTGATTGCATTTAGGGGACATGTTCAACCTATTGAACCTTCATGGCACATGCTGGGGTTAGGGTACCAGAAGAATACAAATATCGAGAGTGTAAAGAAGGCTGCTGTAATACATTACAATGGCCAGTCAAAACCATGGTTACAGATAGGTTACGAGCATCTACGACCTTTTTGGGCAAAATACGTCAACTACTCCAATGAATTTGTCAAGAATTGTCACATCCTGGAGTAGTGATTGCTCGATGTACTAGTGCATATACAAACAGATGGGACCTGGATATGAAGCGAAATTATATGAGACCCAAGTATTTTGTCGATACAAATCATCAATATAGAAGCAAGGAATTAGCCAGAATGGAAATACAACTCTTCGAATGGCTCATCTTCTGATTAATGCATCACCGGCACCTGTTTAAGAAGGTTCATTCTTTTGGTATGTAACACAATACTTTCTTTAGACGATTTTCAAGCTTACCCCATAAGGGGATCCGTATAGTTTAGCCAATAGGAATCATGCGCAGGATGAAGAATGCCACCTGTCGCTTGTACGGGCCTGAATGCACCAGAGAAGAAAGAGACCCTCTAAAGGCTCAACTTTATGCTAATTAGCTTAAAGCAATTTATGTTTCTTTCGGTTTTTGGATTTGATCAGTCATTATAGCTCTACCCATTTTATTTCTCTTTATGAGGTTTTACATTATTGTGTCCGAGTTTAGGCAATAGATGGGTGGTATTTTTTTGCTACAGGAATTTTATTCTTTGATCACATTTGCCAAGTATTTGTATTCATGAGAAACATTATAATGTGCAGTAAATTCTTGGAAATTCAGTTATTCTTGTTGCTACCCTTGTCATGAGGTATTAGTCTATATTTTTTTTAATTCTCAGATCCAAGATTTCATCCTATAACATGGATCTGCCCTCGTTTTCAGTTATTTTAATATAACTCTCCCCCACACATACAAATATGCAAAAAATGGAGAAAAAAAATTAAAAATAAAGACACTGCAGGTGTTTTCTGAAGCAGTAAACAAACACACACGCACTCATAGTTCATGCACATGGACATAGAAGCGCACAGTATCAGTGTGGCCGTGCACTAAAAAATGTGCAAATCGGTCTACCCGTATGTTACAGCTACATGTGTCGTGCGATCTATATATCGACCAAATTGTTAGATATCACGGCTATAGAAAACAAATTTCTCATTCATGATCTAAGTGAGCTGGAGATTTGTTTCAAGACTGCAATTGTCTACCATTTCTTTTTTGTATGTACTTTCTAGTGTTGAGTTGAGAAATAACTAAACATGTAGTACTATAAATAATAATACGAACCAACATTTCTTTTTTCTTTAAAATTTGGTGTATAAAATTTTTAGGTCTC
Organism: Asclepias incarnata; assembly: GCA_025447715.1. Taxonomy (NCBI): domain Eukaryota; kingdom Viridiplantae; phylum Streptophyta; class Magnoliopsida; order Gentianales; family Apocynaceae; genus Asclepias; species Asclepias incarnata. The sequence continues at coordinate 15,546 of JAOEHQ010009417.1, forward strand.
GGTTTATTGATATGTTATGCGTACGAAAAATTGATATGACTCGTACGTAGTAAGATATGATAGCACCTATGAAACTCAGACTTGGATAGGAAATTATCCAAGTTGCTTTGTCAAATATAGATAATTCTTCAGTTTTACGCCCAGATCTCTTACATTATCGGTAGATTTAAGCGGTAAAATCTTAGATCTATGAGAAACAAATTGCAACATGTAACATTTTTGCCGTGGCTTCTATGATTCATAGCTTGCGATGTTCTAAGAATAAATAGATGTCAGATTTAAGCTTAGAGACAATTATATTAAAATAGATACTAACTTTTAAAGTTATTAAATTAAATGTAAAAGTCAAATCAAAACAATTAACTTCAAAATATTTCATCTTTAAATGTCTATACAAGCACATTGTAGTTTTTGTGTGTTTTTAAAGATAATGTCAACTTAAATGATTATTACACTTATTTGAGGTGTTGTCATGTTGAAGCTTTCCACATATAATTTTCATTTGCTTATTAAAGTTCCAGCTATTACTATGATGTTTCCAATAACTAGTGTCAATAGCTGTCAAATTATTTGTTTATCAACTTTTCCTAATTTACATTTATATTATTCATTCAAAGACTATATCAAAGTGTCCATCTATTTCCACCATGATTTTTCCTATTTACACCCTTTTTTACGCATTAAGCAGTTGTACGGTATGCATTGTTTATTGTACGATATGCCAAAAAAGGGTGGAAATAGTAGTGCCAATGAGATTGGTGACCTATTCGTAAGGTTTTTGACATTGTAAAATTTCATCTGAGTTCGAGTCCTAATTCTCATACATGTGGGGGTGGATGATAGAGATTTGAAAGTCTTGAGTTTCATCCTAGGCATTTGTGTAATTTAATTGCGTTTTTAAAAAAACAAAAGTAACTTTGTCAAGTAAAAGCGTATACATATATAACCTACTAGAAATAATACCCGCGCAATACGTGGTGGTTGATGGTTGAAGTTAAAAGGTGATGGTGGCTGGCAATCGGCTTCGCCGACCGCTGGCTCTGAATTGTCTAACACATGTATATAAAAATTGTATTTGTTGTTATTGATATATATATATATATATATATATATGGCAAAAAAGTGAATATAAGGCTGTCTCATACCTAAGCTTAGGTATGGAACCCCTCACATACCAATTTTTTAATATTTGT
>JAOEHQ010009428.1:0-16734 GCA_025447715.1 Asclepias incarnata
TAAAAATATTTAACGCTCTGTTAGCCTCCGTTCAAAATGGTATGGTCAGCGTGCGTTTTTGCAAACTTTGGGTGTGTTTCGGGTAAATAAATTCGTATGGGTATGATACGTATAATTTGATACATTCGTTAGGTACCATTTTTGTAATTAACCCTAAATATAGATAGTTATGCTTTAATGAATTTGTGTCATAAAATTATTATTTACATTATTCGTCATTGATATTGCTTTTGTTTATCGTAAACTATGGATTATATAATGATTATTAATTAATTTTTATTTGCGTTATCAATCATCGTAGGAGTTTAATCTAGTAAACGATATATAAGTACTACTGTAGATCATAATAGATCGTTTAGACTTCCCGGTATAAGGCGGTAAGCCCCCCAATCCGCCCCCCGCCTGAATCCGCCCTCCAACAGGGCCCCAAAGGGCGGTTTGCCCCAAAAATGTTTTCTCCTCGGCAAGAATCTGCCGCCCAGTTGTGTGAAGGTTTGTGTGTGTGTGTATATATATATGTATGTATAGTATTAAAATATAAAACGCCCATTGCCTCCTTACTCCATTATTTTTGGAGCTTCTTCTCCTCTTACGCAAATACCACATGTCGCAAGACGTCTTCCCCATCAAAACGCCTTATACCTCGTAGTCTTACTATCATATACTCAAGACGTCATTTTATCAAAAAAGCCCATATTGTTCCTCATTTACACAAAAGCCTAGCCTATATCAAGAGTATTATAGGACCAAACCATATACACAAAAGCCCATAATTTATCTCCCCAAACATCACTATCACTATACTATAAATACTTACTTTCATCATCCATCACTTCACTGACTCCTGCTTTCTTTCTTTCATTCTCTTACAAATAACCCTCAATCGAAAACTCACTTTCATTAATCAAAATCAATAAAATAAATAAAAATGGATTCATCATCAGCATCAAATGCATCATCATTGCCAGCAGCAATTCATTTAGCAATAGCAACTTTATTTGGAGCATCAGTTATGGCAATCTCAGCTTTTTACATACACAAACGCAGTGTTGATCAAGTTATCGACCGTCTCATTAAACTCCGAAGCCGACCCGAACACCAACAACACGACGACGATGTTGAATATGAAGATACAAATGATATTAATTATATTGATGATAATAATAATAATGATGATGATGATATAGATTATATCGATGATAATGATGATGATGATTATGTAATGATGAATAATAGTAATAGTGGAGGGTATGGTATGTCAAGTTCTTTGCCTAATTATGGATTAGCAAATACTAATGAATGGATGATTACCAGTAATGATAGAGTTATTAAGCCCAACACGAATACGACGTCGTTTGGTTCTATGGAGAAGTTGCTACAAGACAATAACTTGCCGCCTCTCAGAATGAACCAAACACAAGGTTTGTTTGTGTGTTTGTATGTGTTTTTTTGTTGATAATATTATTGTTTATTAGGTGTTATTATGTTTAGTACCGTGTTCTTCGGGTTTTTAGGTTACTGGATGGATGCAAAACCAGAAGTTTGTTGGATATTATAACTTATAAGTAACAAATAGAAAATTAGATGGTTATTTTAAACGAAAGAAAACAGTTAGGAAACTTGGTAATAGGCAACCTGGTAATTGGTATGTTTAATTAATTGTTTAGTTATGGAAAAAAGTCTTTTAATTTTGTATTTCCATTTTTCAAGAAAACGAATAGATTTTTCTTTATTTTGTTTAGAAAACTACCCGGAATTTTGAAAACGTGTTTAGTTGTCTTCATTTTCAAGTTTAGAAAACATAAGGGGTTTAAGAAAGAAAAAAGGGTAGATTGATTATACGTAATTTATAAGGGACAAATGGAAAAGTAGATGGTTGTTCTAGAATCTAGACAAAGGAAAAAAGGGAAAACCCTTGGAAAGTTTAGTACTTAGTTTTTGAAATCCGTGTGGCAAAAACGTTTGAGCAGAAACATGTTATGTTGTTTTAAAATTTAGCACTTCAAAAGGATAAATTTGAAAGAGTGATGATGCGTGCAGTAGGAAAATGGGTATAGTCCGTTACATTTCCATATAGTTCTTCTTGTAATTATATTCCTAACTTCCTATGATGTGCTTGTTAGTTGCTCTTATTTCCATTATATCAGAATTCAGGGATATATGTGGTCATGGGAATTAGAGTAAAGTTCCGAGTTTGTCATGTAGGAGAATGTCACACTGATGATCAACCCCATGTAACAGTTTCACCAAGGGGGGCTCAGTGACCACCATGACTGGCTTGTTATTGATGGTCTTAGAGTAACCAATGTAACAATGCTCATATGTTGTGTACTTGTGTCTGCTTTTTGATCTTATCGCTACAATATCAGGGTGCAGGGCTCTATGTGCTCCAAAAAAATAAAGCAAGTTTTCATGTTTGTTGTGCAGGTGAACATCACCATGATCATCAACCTAATTCTAAGACTAGGGTCGGTTCTTATGGTCGGATACATACACCGAGATCACCAGCTAGCTATGCATATGATGGTACTGAAAACTCCGACGATGATGGAACCGAGACTGCTGTTGGGGAGGACACTCAGTATTTTGATGAGAACATTAACACTTCTGCACATGTAATTTTAAATGGCTTTGATCTTTCTCATATGCAATATTCTTATTACCGGCATTCATGCTGTACTTGCTGCTTTGATCTTGTAATGTTTCCGCTGGTTTATATATTTAAAAAACTTTTTTACCGTCTAGGCACCACTTGCTTTATTTCAGGATATATTCTCGGGCATTCAGAATATGTCTTTGCTTCTGCCACAAGCTGAGAATGCAAACAGTCATCAAGCTAATTTACATAATAAAGTTTCTAAAGAAACCGATTCGACTGTGGATCATGTCAGCGGGAAAGTGGAGCTTTTTTCATCTAACATCCCGGTCAATGATATCCCACAAACAACTATGATGAAAGGTAGTTTCAACATCCTACTTCATGGTTCTGACTATCTTGACCCTCTTTCTTTAAGCTTTTTCAGTTTCAAGATCTTTATTGTTTCGCATCCAGAGTCATTGAATCATGAAGAGGAAGAAGTGAGGAAAATGCTACGTGAATGCCTAGACTTGCGGGAAAAATACGTTTTCAGGGAAAAAAATGCTCCATGGGCACAAGAACATGCTGGAGAGTCTCGATTGTCTGATATTAAAAGTGATCCTTTTCGATTTGTACCAGTGGAAGCAACTAAAGTAAACTGCCCTTTATCTCTTCTAGTCAACTGTTTAACGTTTCTACTGTAACTTTTTTTTACTTTTTCTCTAAATATTTAAGCAGCACCACTTCAGGATGGAAGATGGAGTTGTGCATGTTTATGCAAGTGAGAATGGTAAGCCTAATGAAGAAGACTGATCATTCAGGTCAAAATTTGTATACTGGATGCCTAAGTTGATGATTTTTATATTTCTTTTTTTAAGATTCTGTTGAACTCTTCCCTGTTGCAAGTGCGACCACTTTTTTCACTGACATGCATCACGTTCTGAAAGTAATATCCGTTGGAAATGTTCGTTCTGCGTGCTATCATCGACTAAGATTCCTTGAAGAGGTGATGTTTCTGATTTTCCTAAGAAATTAAATTCTGTCTATTAATTTGTTTATAATTGTGTCCTCATACTGAATACCATGCAGAAATTCCGTCTTCATCTGTTAGTAAATGCAGATAGTGAGTTTCTAGCTCAAAAAGGTGCACCCCATCGGGACTTCTACAATATCAGAAAAGTTGACACTCATGTCCATCATTCTGCTTGTATGAACCAAAAACATCTTCTGCGGTTCATTAAGTCTAAATTAAGGAAAGAACCTGATGAGGTAAAGTATGCTCTTCATATGTATCCACCAAAGATATGCTTAGCCGTTCAATGTTTCTCGCATGTGCTATGCATTCTCTCTCTTCTGATCTTTTCTCTTGATTTAGCCATGTGTGGTCTTCCTAATAGTCACATCTTTAGGCAAATTTGTATGAGTCATTTTTCATCTTCTAGTTGTTTTATAGTTACAAAGTTGAATTCAAATTTTCTTTGCAGGTTGTGATATTTCGTGATGGACAATATCTTACACTGAAAGAAGTTTTCGAGAGTTTGGACTTAACAGGGTTGGAATTTTATTGTGTATCTATAATCTTAAGTTCTTTATTACCTCATATACTGTCTCTTTGATAACTAAAAGTTGATTTCAGGTATGACCTTAATGTTGACTTATTGGATGTTCATGCGGATAAGAGTACATTTCACCGGTTTGATAAGTTCAATCTCAAGTACAATCCCTGTGGACAAAGTAGACTTAGAGAAATCTTTTTAAAGCAAGACAATCTGATTCAAGGTCTGTCTATTGTAAAGATTAATATAATTTTTGCTTGCTCATCCAAGTTAGGAAATATGCTTGTTTGAGTTAGAAATGGACATTATATTCTTGTGATCTCAGGTCGTTTCTTGGGAGAATTGACAAAACAAGTTCTATCAGATTTGGATGCAAGCAAATACCAGGTATGATTACCTAAATATTGATATATTCCTGTTTGTGTACACTGACAACTTCATATAGTTCTTACCATGTTATTATTTTAGCAATTAACAAATACATTATGACGTGGAACTTAAGCATATCAATGAAAAGTTTTCACCAACTTTAAGAAAATATTACCCTTTTTCTTCTAGGTGGCGGAGTATAGGGTGTCTATATATGGAAGGAAGCAAAGTGAATGGGATCAGTTGGCGAGTTGGTTCATCAACAATTCAATTTACAGTGAAAATGCAGTGTGGCTAATTCAAGTATGTATCACTATACATATACATCCCAATCTCTTAGTACCAGTTTATCTTTATTGCTAAAAGGTTACGTGAGTCACTTTTCAGCTTCCACGGCTATATAACATTTACAAGAGCATGGGAACGGTGACATCCTTCCAGAATATCTTGGACAATGTGTTCATTCCACTTTTTGAAGTCTCAGTTGACCCAAAATCTCACCCTCAACTGCACATTTTCTTAATGCAGGTAAAGTATACTAATTTTTGAACAATATTATTAATTACCTATAATGTTAGGCTCGATGTAATTAATATTTCTACCTAACAGGTTGTTGGACTTGATATTGTGGATGATGAAAGCAAACCCGAAAGGCGGCCCACTAAGCATATGCCAACACCAGCTGAATGGACCAACGATTTTAATCCTTCATACTCTTATTATGCATATTATTGCTATGCAAACCTCTATACCCTTAATAAGGTTAGTATTTTTCTTTCCTACTTTTAAAATTTTATTTTTGTTTTTTAGTTTTCTAAATTAAGCTCCTGTTCCTTTTCTCAGCTTCGTGAATCGAAAGGACTGCCAACTATTAGATTGCGCCCTCATTGTGGAGAGGTTCTTAACTTCACTTCCATTTCTCATGTTTAGCTCTTCCGTTCTTTAATGGTGCTTAACTTCATTTTACGTTAATATCTGCAGGCAGGTGATATTGACCATTTGGCTGCTGGATTCCTTCTGTGCCATAATATTTCACATGGGATTAATTTGCGAAAATCTCCTGTATTACAATATTTGTACTATCTTGCTCAGGTTAGCCATTGACTTGCTAACATGGCTTATAAGGGTTGATGCGGTTAATTAATTTCATTTTGGTGGTTATTAATAGATATTAACTTTTGCAGATCGGATTGGCCATGTCTCCACTGAGCAATAATTCCTTATTTCTTGACTACCATCGCAACCCATTTCCCATGTTTTTTCAGCGTGGCATGAATGTTTCACTGTCGACTGACGATCCACTGCAAATTCATCTAACAAAAGAACCTTTAGTGGAAGAATACGGTGTTGCAGCCAAGGTCTAATTCCCCTGTTCTGTGTTGTAAGTTGTAATCCTAGTCAGTGTTGTATTATCATTTATTGTCTAACATAATCGTGACTTTCAGGTTTGGAAGCTAAGTTCATGTGACCTTTGTGAGATAGCAAGAAACTCGGTTTACCAGTCTGGATTCTCACATGCTGCCAAGGTAAGCCACAAACAATTTTCAAGTTTAAAAGATAAAAACCTATATGTTAAGGAGGAGATGACAGCTAATTGGCATTGTGATTTATGCAGGCACATTGGCTTGGAAACAAGTATCACAAGCGAGGACCCGAAGGAAATGATATACAAAAAACAAATGTACCCCGAATGAGGATTGCTTTCCGTCAACAGGTAAAGTTCCATCATTTTCATAATCATCTAATAAAAATCTCATGTGTGAGGTTGTCAGCTTGTAGTAATAAGTTTGAGATTTTACAGACATGGACAGAAGAAATGCAGTATGTGTATGCAGGAAGGGCGAGACTACCTCAAGAAGTTGAGTTTTAGTGGCTATTGGGACCTAAAAAGTATCCCTAATCCCCGTTCCATCAATCAGACAAGGAACACCCCTCCACAAACCATGAACCCTAAAATCCCGAACAACACATACACACACACACACACAAATTAACCGATATTCTAGGATCTTTAGATCCATAGATGGCATCCCACTCCCCATTTTGTCTACTCACAGCTTCAGGGTTGGTAGGAGTTGAGAAATGCTTTTAGGCATATGCAACCATGTGAGTTTCTGGATTAATTATGGTCTGATGAATGTTGTTTACGGTAATAACATTTTGTGTTGGTGTCACTTTAAATATGAGCAAATTTTATTATATTACTTTGCCTAAGGCACTTTCTTGATATCTCTTTGTTGAGATTTTCTCTCTGTTGTAATTAACCAGTACGTACCAGCTTTTGTAGAGACACGCGCAAATCAACCAAGCTATGCAAAATTGAAGCTAACCTTAGCAAATGATTATAGTGCTGACAAGAGTAATGAGATGGTTTGGCTAACTCAATTATAAGTTTTTAACAGTATCTGCCGATCATTGTTTAAGCTATATATGGGTGGTATGTTGTATATTGGTCCAATCGGGAATCTATTGTGAACTAATTACCTAAACACATTAGTATTATTATGGTTACAAGATTACCGGTTATCCATTGATAGTTTTATGTGTTTTAATCTTGAAAGAAAATGTTAAGCAATTAATATTATCACCAAATGCACATTTCCTCAAAGAATTAGATGTGGAACTCATAGAAAATCATCATGTAACAGTGAGAAAACTAGAGCGGTAAAGAACCCGAGCTTGAGCTCTGCTAAGCTCGAACTCAAACTTGTTTAATTGATAGCGGAGCTCAAACTTGGCTCGTTTTGAGACTTAGGAGTAAAATTTGTGAGTAGTTTTAGGAGCTCAAATTTGACTCGTTTCTTAAATAAATTTATTTTCTAAATATTTTATTTTTAGGTATAACTAATTAAGAGCTGAACTCAAGTAGTTCATTAAGAGGTAGCTGATTTCACAGCCTATTCGAAAACCTTGTTTATTAGAATATATATATAGATTCATCGATATATCTGATCCAAAGTTACGAAATCTATAAGTAATAATACAACATGATCATATCACGACACGATAGATAATGAAAGGGAGTCATCAATAAAGCCTTGCAACACGAAAAGTTCATTAAGACATATGAAGTTGTCTAATATTACAAGAGCTTTCTTAACTACAAATAGCAGGGGGCTTATATAAGTTCATCCAAAACTTATAAAGCTACTTATTCGTTCAGACACCTTAAAAACTAGACCTTAAAGCATGAACCTTTTACTTAACTATTTTACGTGTTGCACCTAAACATGCATGGGATACAAACTATATATAGAAACTCTACGCGAACCTCAAGTCTCTTGATCAAACAAGTTGGACATAAGATTATTTTTTACTAATTAATTAAAACCTGAAAATCCTTTTCTTCTTGATCGAGAACTCTATATACTACTATCATTTTGTATTACCGATAAACTCGAGAAATTTCAACAAACCAATCAAATTTGTCAGAAAAAGGATGTACGTTTAACATTTTTAACAAATTTGATTGGTTTATTGTATTTCTTCGATCAGAAGTATCCCTTATAAGATGACCTTGATGAACTCCGGACCCTGAAACGATATTGTTTCTCTCCTTCATTAGAATTTTGAACGACCACAACTTTCATGGTTACGTTGTTTGGAGGAAGTTGCAATCGAAGGGGGTAAAGCTTCCCGTCTAAAGGACTTTGAGAACACACTGTTATGTTGCGTAGTCTGGTTTCTTCCTCCAACATTTGAGTCAACTCATTAACTCCATTCCCTTTAAAACTAATGCAGAATCCTTGTGCATTTTGGTCAACTTCCCCATCATCGTCTGAAATCACATGATAATATATCGCTCGACCTTCTTCTCTCTTCAGTGGTGAGTCAGACTGCAAAGAAAACAAATGAAAAAAAAAAGAAACCAAATTAAGTACCAAGTACATACTATTTCATATAGTCGGTCAGTGACGAAACTTGAACATTTGTATACCTCGTGATTGGAGAAGGTCGGGGACTTTGACCAATTAGTTGAGGGTGAGCTAGATGCAGAGGAAGTAAAAGAATCTGAATAAGGAACCAACTGCATTGATTGTTCATTAGCATCCACGATCTCAATTTGCCACATGATCCAATCTTGGGTAGCACTCCTCTGAGGAATATCATGTGTCACAGAATTCCTCCACGGTGGAAGACCCCCATTCGCACGCAAGTAGTGTCCATATCTCGTCTTGAACTTCACTTGTTTCCCATTTCCAATAGGCTCCCACTCAACCGAGGAGTCTAGACGACTAGGGACTGTTTGGAGGACCTTCTTTCCAGTCATTCCAAGCAAGAAAGGACTATTAGAAGCCGTTAAGTATTTATTGTAACAAGATTTTAAACGAATGATAGTGACATTGTCGGGTGTATCCTCAACAAACTCAACGGTCCAACGGTTGGTTGTGGCAGTGTCATGGCCATCTTGGGAAACCGACTCGTGGTCATGGTTGGCATGGAGGTATTTACCTTGGTGGCTCCTTAGTCTAACCACTTTCGCGTTGCGTAGGATGTCCATGGAGGCTTGTCCCGGGTCTTGTAGTCCAATGGAATGTTCCTTGTGTTTGATAAACTTTGTAGGTAAATGTAGTCGTAAATGTGGTAATTTCTGTGGAAAAAAATGTAAACGGTTGTTGATAAATTTGGTGACTTTAGTTTGTAATAAGTGTTGGGTATTTGTCACTCTCATGGTACCTCGTAACATCTTCACCTGTTGTACATATATACATATTATATGTGTATATGTAGGTATCAAAACTCAAATTAAGCAAACAAACAACAATAATTACGTGTGTAGATAGTTAAGTTTGGTGATCAATAAAAATAAAAGTTAAACTTTAAATATTTGTTTTTTAGTGAATCGTCGAGCACTTACCAAAATACCAAAAAGTCGCATTAACTTCGAAATAAAAGTTAGTACGTGTGGCTTCTATCTAGATTATGAAAGTGATCGATATCTAAAGTTTATAATATGCATGAAACATTTTAATAATTTAACCTTTATAAGATAAGATATAAAGATAGAAATTTTTTGAACTGTAAATTTGAGTTCAGCAGCATGCCTCTTTATCCCAACTCCAGTTTTAAAGAAAACCTATTATGGGAAAACTCATATCTTCATTCTTTTGAGCATTTTGTTCACACTAAGATTTGAACCCAAGATCTCCAGGTTTCAAGTCCCACCAAATATCAATCCATCTATTGATGGTTGTTATATAGAGATAGAGATAGAGATAAAATTCGACCGGCTTTTACAAACTACAAAAAGATTTATTTGTTTAATTATACTTAAGCTTAATTCGGTAGTACACACGTCCTTAAAATAGCTACTATGGCTTTTTATTTTTTTAAAAAGGCTAAAATGACTTCTTATACTAAGTTGTTATATATGATTGCGTGCGTGCTTAGAACATATAATAAACACACAAATATCAATAATACACTATTAATACGTATATGTCTTGTAAGTTGTAACATAATTCATTGTTTATAAGAGATATATTATGTAATTTCATTTCGATTGACCCTTGATTGTTTTTTTTATTTGTTTTTTTTAGCAAGGTACATATGTTAACCCAGGTTTATGATCATTTAGAAATAATAGAATTCGAGTAACGCTCTCTAGCTCGTCTCTATTGTTAAGTCGTTGACTTATAAGACGACATATAAATTTTCTTTTTTCCATTTCCAAATAAATAACTACATTGGCAACATGCTTGTCAACCAGCCGAACATTCGGCATGGTCCACTATGGATCTGGCACGGTTCGAGGTGGTGGAGTTCAACGTGGCTATACCACAAGATAGTTAGGTTTTGTTTTTTTTTTGGTGGATATTATCGGGGTATATTGGGTTATTCCGTCGTATTGTGATTTTAATTTTCAATGTAATTGTTACGAAGTTTGTTGTGGTGTTTGGAGGTTTTTGATGTAATTTGTTGTTATCCTGATGCACTTGGATATTTTGAAAGTTAAAAAAAGTACTACGCTACTTTAGAGTTTTCAGTCACAATTTTCGATAAGATTCACGACATGCCGTGTAACAGGGACCAATGTGGGGAATATATGTAGTGTGTATGTGACAAATGAACTACTATCACCAATGGCTTCCCTACGTCTCAAACACTCCCTCCTAATTGTTAAAAAATGCGGATTCACCCCTTGATCGTTAACAACCTCTGATTTACACCCTTCAGGAATTTGTGAGTTGACAAATTAGACCAATCATATTTACTCTTCAACCCCATATATTTATTGTAGTTGGTTTTCTTCCGATACATTACGATATAATAATACACTTCCTTTAAAACGAGTAGTGCAATTTTTAACTTTTATTTTACAAAAATATGAATTTAATTAATTGTATCAACAAATCATTTTCTTGTCTGGTAGTATAAGAACTAAGATATGATATTCAAAAATAGTACGGGTTAGATATCTTTTGTCATTATTCTTGGGAGTTCAAACTTGGTCCATCATTTCATTTGGTAGTTCTAAGCTAGCTACGAAGAATCAGATTCTCGTGTATGTCTACTCCAAATTTTCAGGTATATATAGAATACAAAAAACACACCAAATTAAGAATCATACATATATATACTATGAGTATTTTCATAGAATTAGTATGCTAAAACGCTTATGATGACTAGAAACTTAATTGGCTAAATTACTGATCATAGGTATGGAGTTTCAATATATTAACCAAAAAAAAAAGTTAGAACATAAATTAAGAGCGGTTAATGTTCACTCTTATTAATTAAAAGAAGAACAGAAGATAATTTAATTCAAATTCAACACGACATAATTAAGTTTAATGACGTTGGACAATTGTAAAATGAAACCACCATGCACGCCTAGTCTACACTACTCCACTTGTTGTATATATAGGAGAAATTAAAGCATAATGGCAAGTAGTGTGTAGAAAAAGTGGTATATGCCTATTTAAGATAAAGCATTTTCAGAGGTGTACGTGTGTGTATCTAACATTATATAGTCAGTCCACTACATTTTATCATCCACCACATATATATATTGCCACTCTTGAATTTTGACATCTTTTAGTGGCCAATAACTCAGTGTTCAGTGTTCACATTTTGTTGGAAAGTCCACTATTTTTGCCATCCCATCCACAAATTTAATTTTGTGCCTTTTCTTTTTCTTCTTCTTCTTCTTCTTAAGAATGGTTGTGCTTTTTCTTTGAATATTTTTTTCTTTTTATTTTATTGTTAAATAATAATAATAATAATAATAATAATAATAATAATAATAATAATAATAATAATAATATGTTCATTTGTTTCTATCGAAAGAGCTATGCAAGAAAAGCAAATTAACCTCAACGGTTTACAATAATGTACAGTTTCAAATACTCCAATATATATTCCTTACAAACAAACACGTACATTGTTTTTATTCATTTAGAATCTTTTGGACTCAAATATCACGTAAGGATTTCTTCAACTTTATTCCTAAATTCTTTCGTTAAGGACTTTGGTGTGTGGGTTTTAGACGTACGTAGGTGAAATCCATCCTTCTTGTTTGTTTAATTAAGGAAATTGGGTTTCATAAAACCCATCAAATATGAGTTTGTGAAAACCTAGCTACTATCCAAGGTTTTCAATACAATCACTTCAATTCATTATCCTCTCTCGCCTTCTCTTTTACAATTCTTTGTTCCAAATTTATCTCATTTATTATTATGTTTAACATTTTTATAAGATCTTTATTCTTTTTTTAATTATTCTTTCAAACCCGAACCCATTTCCATTCTCATTGTTATTGTTAATACTAAATACAAACCAAACGGTACCTTAGTCTAGTTGGTCAACTAAAGCCGGGCTAATATTATTGTTCAAACAAAAAAGGAAAAACTAAATACGTTTTTAGACCTTATTTATGATTTCATTTATCTTAATTGCTTCTTTCAAATATGTGAAGACGTTGTCAAATTAACAAGATTTTAATCTTATTACATTCTAATTACTATATATATCTTTGTTAGCTTTATTCCACATAATAATAAAAAAAATTCATGATTCTCAAAAAATAGTAATAAACAAATTCTTATGACTAGTAGGGTACCGCACAATGTGACGGTGGTGGCGGCAGCGGTGGTGTAGGACATTTTAGGAGTTGATGTAAAAGGAGGTAGTGTAGTTATTTTAAGAGTTAAGAGATCTATATTGTAAATTATTTCATTAAAGGTATTATAGGTATTTTAAGTGAATATGTTTAAATTAATAAATAAAAGGAGAGAAGAATTTTGAGATTATTAACTTCTTAGTTGAAGAAAAAAAAAGGAAGGAAGGTAAATGTTTTATAATGTAGTATAAATATAGATACGTATATACATATTTTGTATTAAAAAAATAACTCCAACACTTTTTTTTAGGAAAATTACAATTTTGTTTCTCCTTATGTATTGTATCATCACAAAAATTCATTATTGTATCATGATTGATATCTTATTTTACCCTTTATGTTTCATGAAACTAAAAGCACTTTCTCTTTTGAGACATCTCATAAAAAAACAAACTAAATATGTTTTAAATGATGTTAAATATATTTCATCATTGTGATTACCGGCCAATAACCATTTTTATATCGATCAATTAAGTTGATAACATATTCAATATCACTATATATTTCATCTATTGGAATATTAATACTTTTAATGTTATTCTTAGTTAGTTTTATTAAAATATACTCTGAGCATATGCAAAGACTTTTGCACCTTGTCGCACAATTTTCATCAATTTTTATATTTTTAAGTAGTCAAAAATATATTAAATTATTCCGTACTTTTTATGTGAGCTTAAATAAACAAGCTTGGAAAAAAATAAAGTACCTTCATCATAGATAGAGTACGAGACCGAGGTGAAAAGCCGGGAGAACGAACCGGCATGGGCGATCGAACCTCCGGGCCAGAAAATTCGCTAGGCGGAAAACTCGGAACAATTGATAAACAGGAATTAACAACCTCATCATCGGATACATTAACAGCCTCAACATCCCACAAAATCCAATTATTAGTGGAACTAGTAAAACTTCCATCATGTGTGACCGTGTTTCTCCAAGGAGGCATGGCACCATTAGCCCTTAAATACGTTCCAACGGACGATTTTAGCTTAAACTGGAACCCGTCCCTAACGGGCTGCCATTCGATAGCTAGGTCTCTTGTATTTTCTGTCACAGATTGTATAATTCTGTTCCCGGTTGTGCCTAACAGGACTGGTGTGCTACAAGCAGTTAAATAACGCCCATAACAACTTTTGAGACGTATGACATGGTTGTTGGTTTCTACACGTTCGATCAACCATCGTCCTGCGTGTGTCGAACCCGCTTTTCGGCTTTGCCGGACGGTTAGACAGTCGTCCCCCGCGATGAGGTATTTGTCGAGATGGCTCTTAAGTCTCACGGCCACTGCTTTCTCAAAGAATTCCATATTTTTTTGGTATGGTGAGAGAAGAAATGAACAACGAATTTTATATGTAAAAGATATTTGGGTAAAGTTATAAAATCCACCCTCAACTATTTTATGTGTCACACATGGTAATGTGTTTGTCACATGTGTTGTTTTAAAAGTAAAGTTTATCTTGTGTTTTAATGAAAGGTACATTTAGACTTTAGCGTTACTTTTTCCATTTTAAAATAAATTTCTATATTCATATTTATATCTTAGAAATTGTGCAACTTTTAGAGAAAATTACTAATTATGTTGTGTATTCACCATTAAATACACATTTTCTTAATATGTATTTCTAAGGGTGTGTATCATGCTAATTGTGTCGTGTTTGTATTGACTGTTACAAATTATTATATTGTTGGTTAATATATTTCAAGTCAACCTATTTAATTAATTCAACCTAGTTAGTTGTATCGACATATATACTGCACACATAAAATCAAAATATATATTTTAAATTTACGACAAATATTAAGATATAAGTAAAACCAAGCATAAAGTATTTTAAAAACGTGAATTAAATATTAAGAAATAAACATAAAAAATAAATAAAATACTACTATAACACTTTCAATTAAACAATATATGATGTAAGTCGTAACCTTTTGATCAATAGTTTTAAAAAGGTTAGTGGGCCGTAAATAACTTTTGATCACCAAATGGTCTAGTGGCAAGGAGGTCTCTTTTCTCACAATAGGTCAGGGTTCGAGTCCTACCCTAAGCGTATTTGGGGTGACCACATGTATTTAAATTTCATCTATGGTGGGCCTGGGTGATTTTTCCCCTCCAAATCTCTGGGTGATAAGGGTTTCTCATCGAGGGGTTTAAATTGAGGATCTATTCAGCGAGGGGACTCTCTAACGCGGACCCGGTTAAGACAACGTATGCTAGACCTCCCGATATTTACGAGTAATTCACACCTTTCACAAAAAAAAAACTTAAGAATTTTAATAATTATATACTCATTTAAAAAAAAATCTAACTATCTATATCTATCTATATATATATATATATGGCTATCAGAAAGTGCTCACGTGGCACTCTCTGAGCTCGCCACATCAGCGTTTTCTTACGTGTCGTCCTCATATTGTTTTCAGGGCCACATCAGCTGCCACCCGTAGGGGTGTTCACGGTCCAAGAACCGGACCGAACCGGACATGTACATGGACCGAACCGAGAACCGTCTATGGAAAAATTTAGAACCGAGGACCGGACCGGTGTCTTCGGTTCGGTTCATGCTCGGTTTATATTCGGTTTTTCGGTTTGAAGGTTTAGACCGAGACCGAGTCATTTAAACATGAAAATTGATTTTTGAAGAAGAAAATAGGATAACAAACCTGAACAAGAACACAATCCACCTTTCACAGCCGTTTCCATGACTCCATGTACGTGTTGGACATTAAATTTGGTGTCATAAAAATCGATACTTGGTAGCTTGGTGCAGAAAATGTGTGATGCACATGTATATCAAATTATCAATATGCTAGTAAGAGATACATAAAATGTTTGCACGTAAAATGACAGTACATGAAACACAAATTGCATATTTGCAGCAGTATATACTAATAAAGTAATAATGATAGCAGCACCTCAAAAAAGTCATGCTAACTCACATGAAGTGATGAAACGAATTATATGACATATCATGCATGGACAAATTATTTGGAGAAAAAGGAATATAACATTTACGTGATTTGCTGAAAAAAAAAAAGAAGTCATACCTTGTATGCTAAATAAATGCTATATAAAAGGAATGAGAATCCAAGTTTAACTTAAATATTGAATATTTGAATTTGAATTGATATCTTATATCTCGGTTCGGTTCAAACCGAAGGTTTTCACGGTTTAAACATGGACCGGACCGAGAACCGAGTGGCATGAATTTAAAGAACCGTGGACCGGACCGTTGATGTCGGTTCTATTCGGTTTCGGTCCAAAGTCGGTTCGATTTCTCGGTTTTTTCGGTTTGGACCGCGATATGAACGGCCCTAGTCATACTCCGTATATAGTAAACTTCACCGACGTTATGTTATAAGGAATAATAATAGCTTAGACTTAATACTAATTAAAATTATTAATTTTCAGATTATTAATCTAAAAATAATCACATAGCTAAAATGTTATATATGAATATTTTAGTCTCTCTTGTAGTATTGAAAATAGCAATTTAATAATACACGGATACTATCTTTACTACATAAATTGTTTTTTATATAGAAAATCATAAACATAGCCACAGAGTTATAGTTAATTTGTTTAGACATTGTATAAATTTGTTGTATTATAATATTTAGGCACATTTTCAAAAATAGTTATATTCATTAGATAACACTTTTATACATGTTCTAACAAATTAAATATAGATCGAGGGTTAATATATATATATATATAAGGAAATGATATATTACGAACCCCTAAAAGGTCAGGAACCTTTAGGAACTTTTTTAAAATTAAAATTAAAAGGGTATTTTAATGAAATCTTTTATCATTTACTATATAATTGCTTACACATGTTCATATGACTATCTATATACATTTAATCACCAACTATCCGATGAAACATTTATTTTCAAAATACTTGCATACATATGCCCGACTTGCATACATATGCTCATAACACTATTCTTGCATACATATGCTCATATAATCCATGTCTCCACAAATTGTATAACGAATGAAGATACACGTCTCCACATAATTGTAACATTTAAAAATGCACCTAAATAACTCAAAAAACAATCACCATGTAAAGAATAATCAATGGTTGAGATTGATTTAAAATTTT
>JAOEHQ010009439.1:0-16733 GCA_025447715.1 Asclepias incarnata
AGGGGAGGGAGGAGAAGGAGGAGAGAGAAAGTAGATCTAGATTCCAAATAAATGGTTGAGATCAAACAAAATGAATGACTGAGATTTGTTTTTTGGTTTTCACACAAAATTAAGTTTGTAAATGAACATTTCACTATTAATATAATATAATATCCTATCATATTTACATGAACTAAAATAAATAATATAAACAATATATAAATTTAGTTAAGTAAAGTTATATTAAGTTCCGATGATATATTACTCCTCCATATATCGAACAAGTTAGAGAATATTGTATTATTTATAATTAAAATAGATTGAGATATCATTTGATCATCATATCTATTTAAGCGACATGTGTCCTTTTTAATCTATATTTAAAAATCTCTTACACGTATGTAATCCGATTTCATATAATCTAATTTACCCATTTAAGTTCCATACTCACCTTATCGACTTAAAACGGCTAAATTGCACCTGATCGCTTCCAAGTCCTTAGTACCTATACAAACATCATATAATCACTCACCCAATGCTAAGAACTTAATTTATCCAAAATTTCATATGTTATAATCGTACTAACTTTGTCTATAATTCATCATATCCACTTACCAATTCTATCCTCGATCTAATCATCCAAAATCATCTAGTAGTTTTTCTTTATTCAACAAAACCATGGTTAACTTTCTTTTTCAAAAATCCAACTTCTATATATAATAATAAAATAAAACTAGCATGGTACCCACGCAATGCGGCGGCGGTGGCGGCAACGGCGGTGTGGTGGTGACGTCGGCGACTACTGGTGGTGGTGACGGCGAGTAGTGTAAGCTATTGATGTAAATTTAGTTGATAAAATGGGGTGGTGTAGTTATTTTAAGAGCTGAGGGATAGATGTTGTATATTATTTCATTAAGGGTATTTTAGGTATATTAAGTGAAAATGTTTAAATTAATGAATAAAGGATGGGGTAATTTAAAAAACAGGAGAAGAGTATTTATGTCATATCGCATGTAGAAAATTTCAACATTTTCAAAAATAAAAGGGGCTATAATTTTTATAAGGTAGTAAAGATATGTATAGACAAAATTAATATTTCATTATTATTCTTATATAAAATTCCAATTACAATCCCTACATTTCATTATTATTCTTATATACAATTCCAATTACAATCCCTACATCTTTAATTTCATCATTTCTTACCAAAATCGTGGCTTTTTTTAACCTCTTTATATCACGTAACGTGACTCAAAACTGTCTCGGAATCTTAAATTTTAATATATGCTTCTTAACTGTGTCTAGATATTGGAAAATAATATGGGTTGAAATGGTTATTTTTTACCGACCATAAATAATTTATATATCCTCAAATATAATCATAAAATTAAGAAATAATACATTAAAAGATAAGAATCAATGTCTATAATTATTTAGAAATAATTTAACACACTTGGTTTGTACAGAAGACCGCTTTACCTTTTCTACTTCTTTTTTTCTTCAGCACTTTGACCTTCTGTTGCGTGTTTCTATTCTTTCTTTATGATTCTTTTTCTTTCTTAAGGACAAGGGAGTAGCATTATATATATTGTATTTAATTTAATTATATCAACTAACTTATCAGTTGATTTCTCAGTCTCTGCCATTTAGATATAAGTCACTTAAAAGTTAAAACACTAGACCTGACATTTGATTTTTACGGCTTTTTTTTAAATAACTCGGCATATACAGTCACATAACGAGTCACATAACGGCTCTTAAATATTAGATATGCGGCTATAATAGTGATAACAATAATAATGATATTAATAATAGTAACGCCATAAGTGGCGGAACCAGGATTGAAAGTTACCTGTAGCACAATTTTTTTTTTCTGGCCTTGTATCGACATAAAGTATACGATAACGACTAGATTGTTACGACTTTTAGCAATTTTTAAGGATATTTAGCTATTTTTAAGAGTTTTTAGCACTTTTAGTAGTTTTCATTTCACATTTAGTTGCACAAGTATATCTTTATAAGTTTTATTCATAAGAAAATCTTTTCAAAGTTTAAAGTTAGTTACATTGACCGGTATCCCATATTTGTTTGACCCGTAGCACCAATAGAAAATACATCATTTTTCAAAAAAATTAAACTACAAAAATTTAGCAGACCCGTAGCCCGGGCTACCCCTATCTTATATGTAGTTCCGCCTATGACGCCATTATTATTACCTAAGATTTCTCTGCATTACAAACTGCTTATTAAATCTATACTGTTTTTATACACATTGGTGGTTTACAAATGGATAAAGTTTATTTTCATAATGTCTTGTCATTTATTCATTTAACATATATTACTTTTATGAATTTAATGATATTACGTAATTTGAGGTGTTACAAAGTCCGGTGATTTTAATAATAGAGTCATGAGCAATTAATGGATGACTTCTAAATTCATGTATACTAAGGATGGTTTTCGGTACCGTACCGTATCGAACCGGTTATCATTAAAAGTAGGAAAAGAGTATTGTACCAAAGTTATGGTTTTGGTACCGGTCCGGTATCGGTATTTTCAATACCTATACCGTCTAGAACCGGTTTGCATGGAAATATATATTCAGTTTCAATGAAAAAAAGGTCAGCTAAGCATCAACATCACGTTTGCAAATCAGTGTTAATATTACTTATTTGTATCAAACTTAATGTTGCTTATAAACTATCTTTCTTTTATTGTATATTCAAGTTTTATTAGGACATATGAATATCCAAGCCAAGTTGATGAATATTTTGAAGTTTTGATCAAGTTTCGGTTTAAATAATTAAAAGGCAATACCCATATCAATGGTTTGAGTACAAAAGTTTTGTCAAAAGTAAAATAAATTTATGACTTATGTGTTTGATAGTTTATATATATATATATATATATATAGAGAGAGAGAGAGAGGGTCTGGTTCAAATAATACAAGTATTAAAGTAAAACAAATAAAACAATCCTTTTCTCTTAACTGAAAAGCGTTGTGCATCGTGAAATGTTCGTGCATGACTGTATATACTTGTGCTTTATGAATCTTCGTGCATCAGTTTTATCATGATTCAATGATCATGATCTTATCTTATTTGTTTTACATTAATAGTTGTTTTACAATAACCTGCCCCTATATATATATATATTTAAAAATCTAGTTTTTGAACTTTAATTAAATCCACACGATCGAATACTACATGTTGAAAAAATAACTTACTTGAGTTGTATACATATTTTGCGATGATGATGAATCCATGAGTTTTTAATGTTTAGTTGTTTAAGGTTTTGAATGTAGGTAGCAAGAGAATAAGACTTTTTTTTAAATATAATTTGGTTTATCTTAGTTATAGGTAAGAGTAGCAGCACGGGCCAAAAAAAAACCTATCACACTACAACCGGTATTTAGGTTGGTATTACCAGTACCGAACCGATTGGTACCGGAACCGGTTATCATCAAAAGTAGGAACCGAATACCGTACCGAATACCAAACAGTACCGGTATTCAATACCAATACCGGTTCAATACTGGTATATTTGGATTTTTGCTCATCCTTAATGTATACCACCAGCTCTATAAAAAGCCAAAAGCCACATAATATATTTAGTAGAAAAGACTTGGTAGTATTGTCTATACTTGAACACAGTATGAAATCTATATTTGTTTTTCTTTTTGCAATGGTCAATATCTATTCGTTTTCATCAAGTATTCATGTGGACAACAATGTACAAATTACAATAACTGAACTTAAGCAGTACAACATTTCGATCAATGACGTCGAACTTACGGGTCTTGGTTTCACTTGTGAATCAGACGGTAAAAGAATAGGATGGGATTATATCTATTCCGGAGATGAAGTTGTCTACAAATTTCCGGTTGATGAGAACAACGACACCAAAGTACTCTCGTGTAATTTCTTTTGGATGAAACGAGACTTGAATATTCACGTTTATGACAAAAGCCTACAGAAACAATGTGGTAATGAGTTGGCTAATGTATGTAAGTGGAATATATCAAGTGATGGTTTTTATTTATATGATAATAGTCGACAACCACCAGATTTTGTAAAGATGTATGATTGGTGATTGGGATATTGTCTATTGCAAATGATATATGAAAATATATAACTTAATACCAATATTGAAATAAGTTTGTCGTTATATATATATATATATAATAATTTTTTTCCTGCAAGGATTGTTGAAACGTCCATTTGATGATGATTATATGTGTCAAAGTATATCACAAATACTTTATGCTACCCATAATTTACATTTTGAAATATATATCTTATGTTTTTGTTGTTCCTTTTTCTTTTACATGTCTTTCCTGTGTTGTCACCTAAATGGAACATCTTTTCGAGTAATGTTATGTTCTTCAAAATTTTATGCCTATTTTATTTTCATATATACATATATTTTATTTATGACATGTGTCAATACCTATTTTTTTTTTATCTTATCTCTTTTTTTTTTTTTTGTAATGTATCACAATCATATAAGTAAGAAGATTCGTAAGCACAAATAATTGTAATATGAAAAGGATTTGTAGGCATAAATTATAAGAATAAAAATCATTTTCTTATACCATAAGAAAAATAATGAAGTACAAGAAAAATAAGATATATATAGATACCAACAGAAAATAATAAGTATATATTAACACCAAATCATTCCAATTAGTCGCCTCTTTTTTCTATGTATTACGGAGTAGTAATCTAAAGATGAATAATAATAATTGATAAAGAAGTATCTATAATCTCTTATATAGATTGTAGTATATTGCTCGAAAATTTAATATTTAGATATGCGAATGACCAGTATATCCTTACAATTTAAGTTTTAATTTTAAATTAGTATTTACTTTGTACATTTAGTCAAATTATTTTTAAGTAATTCATTTAATTTATTTTAACATGTATTTTTTAATTTTAATTATGAAAATTATAAAAATATTTTATAAAAATTAAATGAACTTTTTTATATTTTAAAAAATACATAGTGCATTATCAACTAGTATACGTTAGTTATCCTTATGAAAACAAGTCACGATATTTTATTCATTATTAAACCGCCCGTGACAATCACCAAAAATTTTTATCAGATACCACTAGTGAATAATGTTTACTCCCGCCGAATAACGTGGACGTTAGAGTAGTTACACATAACAAATTGTCTAGTTGAGGCTTTTTTTAGTTGAAAATTAATGATCATCTCGTTCTAACATCTCTATATTCCAAAGCGTCTTCGTTTAAAAAATGAATGCTTTTCGTTTGAACATCTCTATATATTGTTAACTTTAAATTTAAACATGTTGAGATTTAGCTCAAGAATAGATTAGTACCGTAAAAAATCAAAGGTAAATATATATGATAATAAGGTCATTAGATGAAAAATATTATGCAATTTATAAGAATAAGATTTCCCCAATTTATTACATGTCATCTATTTCTACAATAAATGACTAAATGTCAACCTTAAATGAAAAATGACATCAGAAAAATCCAAAAAGTAAAATAAAATATCGCTTATATTTTATTTTTGTAGAACGGCAAATTTATATTTAAAAAAACAACATAATTATCTATTTGCACAAGTGTAACATTTTTTTCTGGAGGTGATAGACTCACAACTTTTTTTATCCATCCACAATAATATTTGCCTTATATGATTATACTGTACAACTGTTTGATTGATGTAAGTATTATTGTAAATGGATAAAAAATGTTGTAGTTTTATCACTATTTTTTTTAAAGGCTTGCACATATGTAACATGAGTTTATAACGTCTTAAGTATTACATACTCCGAATATTAAAGAGTAGTATTTTAATTTAGCAAATAGCAATATTAATCAGCTAAAGTAACTATAATATATTGCAATCCATAAATATAAAAAAAGTTAAATGGGTGGGAACTTCATGGTGTCATGTACCGTATTGGTACCCAGAGCGTACACCGCATAAAACTAAAGTCCGATGAAGCACCATCCTCACACATGGAGCACAAGATATATTTTTTCCACTTATCTTTGGCAAAGTTTGAACCTGTGACTTTGCAGTTTTTATCTTGTGGGCTCTTGTGGTCACATAGTGAAGATAATAACATGTTACTGATATTTTCTTGGCTTAACAAAATTAGATGAATTGATAACTATTACACATAAGAAAAAGAGTAAATTACACTTATGGTACCTGAAGCATACCCCAAATTACCCTTTTGGTACAAACTTTTGAATTTCCACTCAGACCATACCGTAACTTGCAAATTTCTACTTGAACCGTATCTATTTCTGACGGCCGTCTATTTGGCTGTTAAGTCAACCCAGGTGCCGTGCACGCGAGGGCTATTTTGGTCTTTTCACACTTATCTCTGATTTAGGGTATCAAACCAATAACTTCGTGTATACTTCAGGTACTATCCGTGTAATTTATGTCTGATTTAATTATATTTTTTAACTAAATTTTTTTTTTAACAATATAGTAGATTTTATATATCTTAATTACAAACCACCATTAAAGATGCTTTAAAATCTAGTTGTTTTTTCTTTTGAATAACATACTTTAAAATCTAGTTAATTAAATATAACAAATACTTGTCAAATATCTATAATATTATATAAAACATTTCCCCCACTCTCATTTCTCAAAAGATGATTTGATCTATCCAAAATGTTCATCATCCTTATTTACTAATTTAAACATTTCCACCTGATATACCTATAATGTCCCTATTAATTTACATTATCTATCTCTTAACTCCTAAAATAACTACATTACCGCCCTCACCGTCGCATTGCGCGGACATCCATCTAGTTACAATTTATGTAACGAAACACTATAACTTGAGTTCATAATCATTTTTTGATTAGTTTATTATGATATTTTATTGTTATATCAGATTGTACAATATATTACTTAGAATATCAACTTTTAATAAATTTTCTAGAATATCAAATTTTAATGATTTGTCTTATAATTCTTTTAAGTTTAGTTTTAACGTATCCAATGAGTGATAAATTTTAATAAGTTATTTAGGTTTTTGCCATCCTTTTTTGTTTAAGCCGTCAACCACAAAAGCCAAATAAGAACCAAACTTTTGTTTTAAATAAAGATTTTTGTTATTTGTTTAGTTTTTTTTATTCATTCGTGAACTCAAATTATAGTGTTTTGTTACATAAATTGTAATATTTGACAAGTATTTGTTATATATTTAATTAACTAGATTTTAAAGTATTGCCATTCAAAAGAAGAAGAAAAACTAGATTTTAAAGCATCTTTAATGGTGGTTTGTAATTAAGATATATTATCTTTATTAAATTGTTAAGATTTTTTTAGTTAAAAAGTATAATTAAATCAGACATAAACTACACGGATATTACCTGAAGTATACACGAAGTTACTGGTTTCATACCTTAAATCAGAGATAAGTATGAAAAGACCAAAATAGCCATCACGTACACGTCACGTGGCTTGACTTAACAGCCAAATAGACGACTGTCAGAAATAGGTATTTATCCGAGTAGAAATTTGCAAGTTAAGGTATGCTCCGAATGGAAATTTAAAATTTTGTATCAAAAGAATAATTTGGGGTATACTTCAGGTACCATCCGTGTAATTTACTCTAAGAAAAATATATATGTATCATCATCCTCTATATATCTGCATTATGGTATACATGTGTTCATCTTAATAACGTTAGTTTACAATAATAAACTTGATTTCGTCAGTTCTTGCTATACTTTCATTGATATTTGTAATATCAATCTTTCGTACGTTATGTCTCGGCCTTGGGCAATCCCTATATATTGTCATGCTAGCTTGGTTCCTATACATCATCTTCACTAATGAAATTAAGCTTGAAAAATGTTACTTACGAGCGATGGAATAAACTACAAATTAGTCTAATTAGATCATTAATAAAGTGATCAATGAGGGTATGACAAATAGGAGAACAACGAAAGAAGCCACAACAAATGAAAAGAGCATACTTTTTTCGTAACTGTTTTGTTATGAAAAATAATTTTACCATAAAATAATCATTTTTCTATCTAATTTAAGTCTTGTTATGTTTTCTTCACAAAATATTTATTCGTTTTTGGTAGATTGACTTATGTATTGTTTTCTTCTGACGGCCTTACTTGTAACCAATGTTTTGAAAACAAGAGCTGAACACCTAAAGAATTAGAAACCAAACACATCATATTTTACTGGTCGGACCGAGGTTGAATCTGAAGCCAAAATAAATATACATTTAGCATAGTAATACCAACAGAATTTTAACTTAAACACAACATAAGTTCAATAATATTAGGTTTTAGTAACAAATAATCAAAAATAACCAAACTCTAACACAATAATCCATAAGCTAAACAAGTTCTAACACCAATGATTCAACGGTTAACCCCAAAAAAACCCCAAAAGAAAACATAATAAAACCAGAGAGTGAAAGAATTTTCCACGTTTACCGGTTCAACCGGTTTGGTCTGATTTGATCGATCCGGTTCACTCCCAACCTAAAAACCAATTATAGTAATCACTTTACTTTGATTTATGTTTTAACCAGATGGAAAAACTTTTTACCTAAAAAACTACATTTCTATCAGCTTAACATGTTTGTTTTTAGTTTATCATAGCACTCCCCACTTGCTTCATTTATGTAGTATTTTCTATGTATTATAGTATTGCCACGACTATTTGATACTAACTATAATATAATCCGCTCTACATATTTTTAAATTTATCTATACCTATGGTATTCCATCAATATCACTAAGGCTTCTTTTTAAGTTTTTTTTTTAACTTTAGGATGAAAGGTGTGGTCGGAATGAAATTATTGACATTGGGTTTTGGCATATATCGACACGCGGCATTGCCCCCTACAAATCTGTATACATCGGCACACGACATTGGCTATATAAATTGGCACAACCATGCCGATTGATTGTAACGTTGGGAGCGTGCTTTTGAACACACACACACACACTCTCTCTCTCTTTTCCTTTGATATTTGTGTCCCTCTTGACTGTTGCCGGAATCTAGGTCGGAAACCTAATTTTTTTTGGAGGAGGCATCCTATTTGTGATTTTCTTGGCTATAACTCAATGTTTCACCCTATTCCCGTGAGAGTAGATACATATGGCGTAAGAAGAGGAGATCGGATGCAGAAAGTGAAGGTAAGTGAAATTGATCTAGATGTTCATACATTGTATCAATATGACAGAATACCTTATGATCATTTTTTGTATATAAGTTCTTTGTATCGACTCAATCTTTTGTAGGTATTGTAGTAAATGTCCTAGATAACGATCACAACCATAGCAGCAAGAGGAGAAGCATAGAGGTGCCGGTGTTTAGCTTGTGAACAATTGCTAGTGCAACCAATAACTTTTCTAATTACAATAAGCTGGGAGAAGGTGGTTTCGGTCCAGTGTACAAGGTAATGCTAATAATTAGAGGTTCCATCAAGATAAGTTATAGATTAAACAACTTTGGTTCTGCTTACTTATCTAAACAGAGAGGGTATTCCCCCCAAACCAAAAAAGAAAAAAAAGAAAAAGAGGGAAAGAGAATAAGCTGTGGATCCTTGTAATAGGTAACACTAATGTATGTACTAATACTAATACTAATAATGATAACCTCTAGGGAGAGCTAGAAGAATGACAACAGATTGCGGTAAAGCGGCTCTCAAAGTTCTCTCGGCAGGGACTTGATGAATTCAAGAATGAGGTCATCTGTATTGCTAAACTTCAGCATCGGAATCTTGTGAAGCTCTTAGGTTATTGCATTCAAGGAGACGAGACGATGCTAATTTATGAATACATGCCTAACAAAAGCCTGGACTGGTTTATATTTGGTTAGGCTCTTTTTTAATTTTGTAGAGTTAAATTATAAAGTTGAAAAGAAATACATTTTATATAAACTGATTTTTGCATACTGAGCAGATGATTTAAGGAAATCATTACTTGATTGGCCACAACGCTTCCACATTATTCAAGGGATTGCACGGGGTCTTCTTTATCTGCATCAAGATTCACGACTTAGAATCGTCCACAGGGATTTAAAAGCAGGCAACATTTTGCTCGACCATGACATGAATCCAAAGATATCGGATTTTGGTTTGGCTAGAGTGTTCAAGGAACATGAAATTGAAAGAAAAACCAAAAAAGTGGTCGGAACTTTGTTAGTATCCTAAACTTTGCACTCTTTGATGCATTTTACATTCGTCTTTTCTCTATTGATATTCATGGCTTTATCTTGTACTTAGGGGATACATACCTCCAGAGTATGCAGTAAACGGACTCTTCTCGGTAAAGTCAGATATTTTTAGCTTCGGGGTTATGGTGCTAGAAATGGTGAGTGGGAAGAAAAACAGAGCTTTTGTCCATGCAAACCACCATGATGAGAACCTTCTTGGACATGTAAGAGTGTTGAATACATCCATTCATTTATAAACTAAACTCATTTGTGTTTATTACTTGTGTTCATTTAGGCATGGAGACTTCACCATGAGGGCAAGTCACTTGATTTAGTTGACACATCTTTAGGCAAGTCATATTCGGCTTCTGAAGTGTTGCGATCAGTACACATTGGTCTATTATGTGTGCAACGACGACCAGAAGATAGACCTAGCACTCCATTTGTGGTTTCCATGTTGGGTTATGAAGGTTCGCTACCTTCACCCAAACTTCCTGGCCTCTTTGTCGAAGGTGACAACGGATCAACCTCAAGTCTAGTTTTCCCACCATCAGTTAATGGAATAACTGTAAGTTTAGTAGAAGGTAGAGAATGAGGCAAAAATAGTAAATGAGTCATGTCGAATGTTTTTAAGACATGTTGTCACACCTCTTTTGTTTCGGTGTTTGCTAAAAAACTGTATAAGCATGACATTATGAAGTCTGTAAATTTGTTTTTAATACATTTAAATTGTATCATATATAGAAAGTAAAATGAATACAATCAGATTGACAAGTTTGTTATGAATGCAGAAGATAACGAGAGAATAATAGTTATATTTTCTTTTGAAAAACAAAGATATATATATATATATCTCTAACAACTTAAGAAAAATAATATTTAGTGATCTTTGATAGGTTTAAGGATTTATGGATCTCAAAAACAAGTTTATGGAACTAGCATAATTTTATGTTCCTTCGTTTAAGTTTAACCAAACAAACGAATGATGACACACTAACACTTATGCTAACATATAATTATGTTCGAGCTCATTTCTTTATGTTTAAGCAAACAAATGAACGAACACGAATGCATATTTTCATTTATGTTATTCCTTAAGTATTATAACTTAATTGTAATATTTAATATATATGTATGTTTATGCACCGTATATATGATAAAAATTACAAACACAAACGAACAACTTACTGGAAGTTCATGAACGTGAACGAACAAGACATACTTGTGTTCGCTTGTTTAGCTAAACGAACATAAGATCTTGTTTGAGTTATTTTGTTTATGAATATAAACAAACTTCCCACCAAACAGTTTAACGAATTGTTTGCAAATATACTGTTCATTTATAACCATAATTGAAATTGAAGCATGACAAAGAGAGTCGACCAATCCAAAAGCTGAATAATATTGATGTTCTTGTGCATGTCATCAATCAACGGTGGTTATAGTTAAAAATTTGTCTAACGGCGGAACAAAATTAATCGATGTGAAAAGGGTAAATTGGAGGGAACCCCTTGATCCCTGGTACCATATTGGTATCAACATGCACAGGCCACACAACACATGTTCTAGTAAAACACCTCCACCCAATACCCCACACTTGAGCAAATACCTAAATAATGTTTGCAAGCGGGATAAAACCAACGTCACTTAAGGACATCACATGATAAAGCCCAAGCTTTGTAGGTGATGGGTGGCCACTTGAGCTAACTCAAGTGGTTAAAATTAATCAATGTGAAAAAACACTAAATGATAAAACAATCATGTTACACTTTAAAATAATTCTAAAACCATAAAACACCCATTTATACAGGGCACCTAAAGAAATTCAACTAAACAAGGACTTCAAACCAATATGGATGTTCTAGCACACATAGTGTAGACTCTGGATGAATAGATTCATTGAGATGGTTGAAAAATAAGAGTTCGTTATAAATGGTGGTTGTTGGAAAACCGGAGTCAAGCATATTAACAATACATTTAGCACAAGATATCATACTTAGGATTAATTACCGACCTAAACAATGATAAATCAAATATAAATAAACAAATAAGCTTGAAAATAAGCTAATAAAATTTGACCGAAAAAAAGTGTAACGATTCTTTTTTTTTATTGTCATGTTGTATGTGTTGAAGTGACAAGATACAAGTCAATAACTCTACATTAGCCCTTACCTCCTTGTCATAAGGTTATGGTAATATCATAAACTAATTAAGGTCTCGCACTGATACGAACCAAAAGGGCAGTCCAACAGGCCAACCCGTTATTTGGATTGAAGCAGTTTAAGTGATGTTAATTCAGTTAAGATTTTGATACATTAGTACTCTTTGAATATAACAATTTTAGTTTGTTCATGCACATTTCCTAAATTTTAGCATCATGGAAGACGTGGATCTATTCCACAATACTAAGTTATTTAATTTGCATTGTAAGTTCATTTTTGGAAACCATCCTTTTATTACTGATCAACTTGCCTAGCTCATAGTCGCGATGCGCTATCCTCACTTATTGAAACCACTGCCAACCTCGTCACTCACATTACTAGACTCTCTGATCAACTTAACCCAGACGACTACAAAACCACACCACCATCCAAAAAGACAGATCCCTCATTTTCCTCCAGCAACCACACCAACCTTAAGCCCCCAAAAATTGACTTGCCACACTTCAATGGAACCAACCCTGTGGATATTTCAAGCAGAAAGTTGTTCCCACTTGTGTTGTGTTCTCTTTTTCTTAATTTCTTTGGGAGTTTTGTAGGTTTTCTCAGTAAACCTATCAATTGGTGCTTTCATTGAGCCTTAGCCTTCATGGCTTTGGCAAAACTCGAGCCCGTCGTATATCTACCTCACTTCACCGGTTCTAATCCTACCCAGTGGCTTTGTGAAGCTAAATGGTACTTTTCCCTTAATGCAATTTATGAGGGAGAATGGTTTCCATATGTTGTTGAGTTCTTCAACGATGAACCTTTTTCTTGGTTCAATTCATGGTACCATGGTCCTCAATGCCACACATGGAAGTCCTTCACCACCGCAATGCTCATGACCTTCCCTTCCGGTACCAAAAAGGCCAGCCCGTACACCATCCCTCGCCCCGCCATTGCTCACACCGACACCTCCTTCTCATGTTCCTTCCTTTCCATGCTTATCCGACAAACATACTAACCCTATCATCATACCATAAACTTGAAAAAGCACACATGCCACAAGTACTGTTGTGCCATCAAATGTATTTACTCTTAGTTCACATGGTATAGGTGCACATGTTTCTCAAGCTAGCGAATACGGTTTTGCTAAGATTCATCTTCCACTACCCGGGTTAAAAAGACCAATGCTAGAGACTGAGTCCGATGCCATCGGAAGACGTGAGTGGCGTCTCCTTGGCGACCACCGCCGTGATCCATCAAGACTGTACCAAATGCGGTTGTCCGACTCAAATGGAGACCTCCATGGGACATGCATTCTGTCCTTGAGGTCAAGGACGTTTTGAGCAGTGGGGAATTGAAACGAATCAAAATGGCAATCCAACAGGCCAGCCCATTATTTAGATTGAAGCAGTTTAAGTGATATTAATTCAGTTAGGATTTTGATACATTAGTACTCTTTGAATATGTCAATTTTAGTTTGTGCATGCATGTAACTTAGTGGAGCACATAGATTGTTATTCCTACATATAAGCATCATGGAAGAAGTGGATCTATTCCACAGTAGTAAGTTATTTAAATTGCATTGTAAGTTCATTTTTGGAATTAATCAAAATATTCTTGTTCTCTCTTACAGTCTTACTTTCTTGTAGTGTTTGCCTACTAGAAAAGGCTACATCACGGACACAAAGTAACCACCGCCAAAGTCGAGTGAAAGGTCAACAAGTCACTAAGTAACATTAGCAAGCCATTCAATTTCCAATAAACCAGCAGCTAGAAAGGTAGTCTAGTGATATGTAGATTCCTAATTCTTTGATCAACTACGCTGCTACTAACACATATATCTATATCGATGTGTCACTATGAGAAATTTATTATTGTCGTAACGTATTGAATCAATAAACATGGTTCGAACAAATGGTATCTTGATAACAAAAGAATTGTAGTTACTGAAGAAATTGCATCGTTAACATGCATCCTAGTAATCGAAATCTAGTAGATTTAATTTTCAATGCGTCCAGTCGTTAGTTGACGTGACAAAAACTCCGTTAAAGTTGTGATGATATTGTTGGCTAGTAACTTCTTATATCTTTCATGCACATGGATAAGTTTACCAGACGATCGTTTAGGATAAACTACTGTATGAAAAAGTAGCTTCAGGACTAACATGACAAGTAGAAGTGGCAAGATGGGCAGGTTGGGTAATGGATAAAAACAGAACTTGATTGAAACAGGTCGTTTTCCGAATTCCGAACTACTGCAGTTGAGCTAGCAATTTGACCCATTCAATTATCAACGGGTCTGTTTGGTGTGTATAACTTTATTGTATACAATCTTCTATATTGTTTCAACAAAGATTTAGATTATTAAGTTAATGACATTGGTTTGTAATCATAATTAACACAAAAGAAAGAGCTGGTCAACCCAACCGGAAGGTTTGAACTCACTTCAAACCAAACCCTCTGTGACCTATTACCTAACTACACGTGCGAATCTTGCCACCTCTGATCTAAACCAGTTTAAGAGAAAATGAAAACTCACTTGTCAAGTGCATTGTAATAGTTATTAAATCCTTGTTATCCATCTCCGTTGTCTGTGAACAAAAGCATCATGTTAATAGCATTATAAGTAGGAGAAGTTCATTCATACAAAAAATATCACAAGTAGTATCACCTTGAGTTTACGTAGCTGATCAAAATAACACTTGTCAATTTCCTTATATTCAGGATTTTTTAGATCCACTTTATTCTTTGATATAGCCTTCTGATATACAGCCACAGTACCATGACATTTGTTCAGCTGCAAAATACAAACTTATGTGATCCCAAATCCAACCATGGATATAACATGATTTTCAAAGTATTATAGGGACATTGGTGGATAAGAATAGTCATAATAAAAATAAAATACAAATACTAGTCAATGATGATGATATACACATAGTATACTAATAAAATAATAGTAGTCGATAATGTTATAATGATAATGATATTGTCCACATAGACCTGTGTTGCCAATATAAACCATAATGGCAACATGAGACATGAAATATGAGTGGGTTAAAAACAGCTAAAAAAAGAACAAATCAAATGGGTTGAATATGTCAAAAATTACCCAAAGTGCATTTTTAAGAGATAAGACCTACTTATAGCATTTGAATAAAGAAACTAGATTATTACTGAAAACAACATATAATTTGTGTCATCGTGGTTGACACACTAACTATTTATGGACCATTCGGAAAAATTTGACAGAAAGTATTTCAGATCAGCCTGACCCAGCCATCTTCTACCCATACAAAACATATCAATTGTAAAAGGTTACCCAACTCAGCAGATACACCCAATGTACCACCTCTCGTTAGCTGACGTGACAAAAACTCCGTTAAAGTTGTGATGATATTGTTGGCTATTTTCATCCTTGTAAATCAATTTATTGAAGCAAATTAGACATTGTTCAAATAGTTGTAAACATATTTCATACCCAAAAATTATAAAATCCAGTGCTGAAACAAGCAAACCATTTGTCGACTTCCATTTTTTCTTTAGCAACATCCAAGAATTTAATATAAAATTCGATGCTGGCAGACTGCTGATTCAGGGTTTGAAGCTTTGACTCAATATTTCTCTTCCTAGCTGCAATTTAAATGGAACCATTACTAAGAAAAAGACTAAAATATGAAAAATATACTATGCCTGGTTCCTATAAAAACATTATGGTACTTAATAGCCATTTGAACCATTATTCCAAAATATCTAAGCATGGTCCAACAAATGGAATATAAAACAAAAATAAGATATTACTGGCAGTAACCTTGTCCTTCAATACAGCCTTTTAGAGGTGTAAGAAGGCTTACAGTCTTTATCTTTGTTAAGTTTGGCCAAATTATTATTGACTTCTTGTATTTTTAGTTGCACTGCATTGACATCTTTGTCAGCTTCACAGGACTTTGAGTTCAAATCATCATACTCAACTGTAATCGCCCTGCATGAAAAGGTGACCATCAGAATACAAATCTACTATCGATTAAAAGGAAGCATAGTATAAGAATCAAATGTTAAGAGCGCCGTATCGATACCCTAGAACATTTGGGGGTCATTATAATTAAATAATAAATATTGAGTACAGCTTCATATCTAGTAAATCCCAGCATATAGTAGATAGTTGTGAAGATAGAGTTACTCTGTCATTGTATACGTCATATCTATACAGTTATGCGTCTTATGACTACAAAAAGGGAAAGAGAGAAAACACCAGACAAGAGGTGCAAAGCCAAAATTAATGCATGACATACCAAAGAACCTAAAACATATAGCCATGCAAATAATCAGTACAAGGACAACGGCATGCTCAAAATACTGAATTTGATTATAGCATCAATAATTTCACATGCCAATCAAATATTACACAACC
>JAOEHQ010009450.1:0-16730 GCA_025447715.1 Asclepias incarnata
ACCGCGGGCACCCCTGAGGGATGGGTTCCCCATTCTCCATGCTTTAAAGATTATTAGTCGTCGATAAGTGTAAATTTTAATGTGATGTTTGGCGAATATGTGGAACTAAATAGCAAATGTTCAATTAAAAGGGGTGATATTGCAACT
Organism: Asclepias incarnata; assembly: GCA_025447715.1. NCBI lineage: Eukaryota > Viridiplantae > Streptophyta > Magnoliopsida > Gentianales > Apocynaceae > Asclepias > Asclepias incarnata. The sequence goes on from JAOEHQ010009450.1 coordinate 148, forward strand.
CCTCCTCAATATCAGGTCTATCTATATTAGATCCATGTACCTAGTTTGTTTATGTATACGTAAACTTTATAATAATGTATTCTATAAATAAATTCGTTGAGGATGAATATATATATATGAGTTCCAGTGTACGTGTATACGAATATGGGTAAGTTTCGTTTTATGTTTTTGGTTGCCATTTCTATATTAGATATATATTAGCTTTAACTTTTCAAACTTAACCTATATATATATGTTTTTTACTAACATTTCTTCTTTTGTGTTTACATCTTAAAATTTCAATTCTATTTCTGTTTCACAATCCCATTTGTAGCGTCTTTTCCATATCAAGTTATCAACTGACACCACATGTGTCATCTAATTGTCTACTTACATGCTTAAAAAGTGATTATTGAGGTAAATCTATATCTTTCTTTCAAGATTAAAACTAACTTCCATAAAGGTATTCAAAACCAACTTCAATGTTTCCCAAAACATGTAAAGTGATTCACAAACCATTTTAAAATTTTTTTTCCCTCAAAGTCAACACTCTTATTTTGGGATGGTTGCTTGTGCTTATTTTGTTCATCTTTATAAATCCTGTCTTTCCCATTTCGTGTTACATTTTGCTTTTGATTTGTTCTTCTTTGGGAATAAATCCACTTACTTCACTTAAAAAACTTGTACTCTTTTCCCAAATAAACAAGTTGCGTGATAAATTTATTTATTAGTTGATATTTCAATTATCTAGAACAACTTTTTAAGAGTTATACAAGGGTATACTAACTATTTTTATGTTATTTAAGATTTTGAAATAAAATTTTATAAATTAGAGTGGTTTTTATGATCAAATAGTTTTATGCAGTTTCACCAAATGATTGATTTTATATTATTTTTCTTAATCATCTTGAATACCTCCAAGACCGAGACCCCGATCAAATCTATTACTTAAGACAAAGGTTTTAGTGGTTAATTATGTTTGACGACTTAAACCTTTTTAACTAAGGAAGAATATAAAGGTTTCTACTTTTGATCATCCTTAAAAAAAACTATCATGGAATTCACAACATTCACGTACACTAAATATACAATTTGGGCAAAACAGAGGTTAATTTTCATTTAGGCAAAGTACAAATCTTGCGAACATGCTATATTATATATATATATATATATATATATATATTAGCACGGTACCCGCGCAATGCGGCGGTAGTGGCGGAGGCGGCGGTGTGATGGTGACGGCGACTGGTGGTAGTAGTGGCGGCGACTGATGGTGGTGGTGGCGGTGTCGAGTGATGTAGGTAATTGATGTTAAGGGGTTAGTAGAGATATGTTAGAAGATAAAGGATTGATAGTGTAATTTAATCATTAAGAGCAATTTAGACAATTTGCAAATCAAAAAATGAGTAACTTTCAACAACGGAGGTGGTGGCGGTGTCGAGTGGTGTAGGTAATTGATGTAAAGGGGTTAGTAGAGATATGTTAGAAGATAAAGGATTGATAGTGTAATTTAATCATTAAGGGCAATTTAGACAATTTGCATATCAAAAAATGAGTAACTTTTAACAATAGGGGTTGTATTCTTTATTGGATAGTATAAATATATATATATAAGAAAAGGTTCACGTGAGAACCATTTGAATTGGAAGAACCATGAGAACCTTTAAATTATTACTTAATAACTTGATATGTTCATATGTGAATTATATATGTGAACAAATTCGTTCACATATGAACAAATCAAGTTATACGTAATTTTAAAAATAAAATCTTGTTTGGATGTGGGATTGTGAAAAAAAAGCCTCAGTCCCAAGAAGCCTTTAAAAGTCCCAAAAGGTCTTTACAATAAAAGCTTGGGTAAAGAGAGTTGAAAAAAAAAAGCTTCAGCCCCTAACCCCAATCCCAATCTCCAGCCCTTAACCACAGCTCTAACTCCAAGTTTTTTTTGCCAAACATATCCATATTCTAGTCTTGATTTTGAAGGGTAGTGCGATGGACTTGAAGCATAAACCTTTTTCAGAAAGTTTATTATTCAAAATCAGGAGTTTCTATTTATATATGTATTATATCCGTCCATCATTTAGAATATAATTAAAAATAAAAAGGATGAAATAGATAAACTTTCAAGATAAAGAAGGTAGTTGTATCAACAAAATAGGCATAAACCACAAACAAATATTATAGTAAGGGCACACAAGAGTCATGAGATGTAAATTTCAAACCTTTTTAAATCTCATCAATAGAATTATGTCAACTCATTCCATCCTTTCAGTCCTCCCAACTATTTTCAGTAGCGCCCATGAGATTTCAGCTCTCCCAAAATTTATTTTTTTTCATAATTAAATTAAACAATTTAATAAAAACATAACATTTTATTAAAAATTAAAAAGAAAAGTACATTGCACCATTATTTTCAAAAATTAAAAAACTACATAATACTTAAATCGTTAAATTAAGTCTTCAATCGGTGGTGGTTGAGCCGCGGTGTCATCGAGGTACACTAAATCTAGACCCGTTACGTGCTCCGTAAGATCATACCGGAGACGATGATAGACGTTTTCGTCATGTAACTCCGGTAGTACACTTGGGTCATAAATTGGCGCGACCGGCATGTCCACTATATGAACCGGTGATATTGCCCTCCAGCCGTCTTTTATGATTATGTTGTGCAATATACAACACATGTAGACATATTTTCCAACCTTCTCTTTTGTCACAGGCCAGAGAGGACGTTCCAAAATCTTTCATTTTCCCTTAAGAACACAAAAAACTCGTTCGACATCCTTTCTTTCCGACTCTTGTAGTTTTTTAATTTTTTTTTCCTTTGGGTCGGTTGGATACGGATATGCTTTAACAAACGTGGACCACCTACCATAGATTCCATCGGTAAGATAATATCAACGTTTGTAAAATCGACTATTTACACTGAATGAACTATTTGGCGCAGTTCTATTTCGTTCGGTAAGATACAATGGCGACTGATTCATAACATTGATATCGTTGTTTGACCCAGGAGGACCAAAAAACGAATACCATATCTACAAATCTTGCGAAGCAACAGCTTCAATCATAATAGTCGGGAATGTATGATTACCTCTCGTATATTGGCCTTTAGTTCTCTAGGACAATTTTTCCATTCGATGTGTGTACAATCAAGGCTACCAAGCATTCCGGGAATGTGATGTCTTTCTTGATGCGTCTCTATCACGTGTGCAACGTCGTGTGTGCTGTCGGCCTACGTAAGAACTCTCGACCATATAAATCAATGACCGCATAACAAAAAATTTCAAGGGACTCACGTGATGTTCTTTTGGCCATGCATAGATAGTCATCAAAGTTATCTTGAGGTTCACCCGATGAGAGTTGTTTAATTTCCTATATGCATTTTTGTAGAGCTGTGAAGCTTTTTTCCCCCTCCCATCTTCGCCCTCTTGGAAGTACTCGAACTTTGCTTCAATATCACCAACAATTTTCAAAAACAAACTTCGACTCATGCGAAACCGATGATGAAAAAAATGTTCGCCAAACTTTGATTCTTTGACGAAATAGTCATGCATTAGAGTTTCGTGAGCTTTTTTCCGGTTTCGTTCAATATACGCTCGGGTATTAGTAGAGCTTCCTAAGTCTTCAAGCTCGTGTAACACGGACTGAAAATATGCAAATGAACTACCCGTGGATAACTCAGACATGATAGGTGGGAGGAATATCTTGTCGGAAGAGGAAGATGATAAATCCATTTATTTGATAAGTTGGTTGTTTTTGTTTGGAGCATATATGAAAGTGGGTGTGCTTTTTATAAAATGTTTGTGTTTTTTGAAATGAAAGTAGATGTGTATATATAAGTAAAAAAAAAGAGACTAAAATTTTATTATTTTTATTTGGTCAAATTCCTAGTCAAACGGTCATATGACCGTTGCCAACGGTCACTTCACGCTCTCTCTCTTTCTTCTTGTCGATTCCGGGCATTCAAGTCGTTGGCATCCAACCCGTCGACAACCCGTTTGACACAGGGCGGTGTGTGTGGGCGGGCTAGCACAAACCGTCCACAACCCGATGCCACTCCGCCTGCCCTAATGAAAAATAGGCAAGGCATTTCTTGTCGTAACGTAAAGTTGTTATCTCTAGGGGTATGTATTACTTTCCTTGAAAACTTTTAGCTAAATTTAAAATTTCCCATTTTAAATGTACCATGTTTCATTTAAGGAAAAAAAACGTCAATTAACATGTTCATTATACATTGAAAAAGATAATAGCGATCGTTCAAATAATTATATATTTTTGTTTGTGGGGGGGCAATTAGTGGTAGAAATGGACCACACATTTGCATTATTGTTTCCATAAATACTCATTTGAGCTTAAAGAAAGAAAGATAAAAAGATGTGGACTTGAAGTGAGAAACTTTTTCAATAATAACAAGATACTACATTTGTAATTTGGCCTGGATACATGAATATGATGGTTCGTGTGGTGTTGTCAAAATTAAATGTTGTTCAAACTGACTAAGTTAAAGGATTAATAATTGATAAATGTTGTTCAAACTGTAACTTTACCTTTAAAGTATGTATGCAATTAAAAGAAGTATACGTTAAATGATGATGGATCGATGAACGTTTAGGTCCACATCAAATCAAATAGGTCACACGTTTTAGGTAAAGAATTGGTTAGTTAACATGAGCGTCAGGCTTCTAGGTGTTTTGGTATAAATAAATATATGATTGATCGAGCTTTTCCAAAAAGAAAAATAATATTAACAGGTATTTAGAAAATATGTTTCAGTTTATCAAATATATTTATCAAATATATATAATAAAAAAAGTATTAAGGTAAAACAAATAAAACAATCATATTCCCTTAACTGAAAATCATTGTGCATCATGAAAATCTCCGTGCATCATTGTATATACTTGTGCTCTATGAATCTTCGTGCATCAGTTTCATCATGATTCGATGGTCAATATCTTATCTTATTTGTTTTACTTTAATACTTGTTTTACAATAACCAACCCCTAAATATATATATATATATAGCTACTAGTATATTTCATATGTATATGATATATGATAATGTTTTAGTTTTTACATAAAAAGTGTAGCACAGAAAATGCACTTTACTTGTTTTTTTTAGACAGAAAGACTGACAACACTCCTCGCACTTTACTTGTTTTTTTTTAGGCCAAAGGACTGAAAATACTCCCGAGTATTGGTGAAGCCAACCCGAGTTCGAATCCAAGACAATGCCCTAAAGGGGTTGCTCTCCCATGTCTTAAATGAGATAGCATCGTAGGAGTCTCTCTCACAACAAAGATCGAACCCATGATCCTTAAAAATAACTTTTTAGGAAAAAACTTCCTTGACTAATTGACCAAACCCATTGGCACTTGTTATTTTGTACATGTTGCACATTACTTTATACGGAATATTATTTAACCACCCAATATTTAAGAAGAACATTAAAAATAAGGTAGGTGGTTATGAATTTATAATGGTAAAACATATAGCTTTCAGGTTTTTTCTTTTGTAACGATTTAGTCATTTCTTATTTAGAAAATAACTTAAAGTGCCAAACTTAAAATATGATCTCATCTACTGCTTATGAGCGTTTTTAGGTTTTAATCATTATAACCAACATAACTGAACAACAAACCTTGCAATTTTTCATGTTACTAGTGATTTTGATAATTATTTATAGCGTTTTAATCTTGTTGTCAGCATTGCGGTCGCGACTGGTAAGCTTTCAATTTAGTCCTAGCGATTTGTTCCATGTGATGTAGGTGAGGTTAGGATTTAGGAAAGTTGGTTTTTATTTAATAAAACTCAAAATAAAATAATCTAACAATAATTATAAAAGAGCCTCTTAAAATAGTTTTTGAAAAAGTAACAACCATTGGATGAAAAACAACTTTGAATTTCAATATTTTGATTGTTTTGCTGACATCATGTTCCTTTTTTAGATTATTAAATGATATTCTAATTTCATTCAATTTAGTTTTATACAAATGACATCTCTTATAATAATAATAATAATAATAATAATAATAATAATAATAATAATAATAATAAATACTCGGTCAACATATTACATGTATGGTGAAAATGTATCCAACAGCAGGTTCTTCAATTCTGATCCTAGCCTTAATTAGGGTTTTTTCAATAATATACTTTCAATTGATTCATAATATAAAACATTTTATATATTGTTACCAATAGACGATCTTTTATGGTGAATAAATTTTAAATTATCCATTATTACAATGTATCCTCAAGTTATTTAACTCAATTTATAATATAAAGTTTTAGTCTATGTAATATTAAATGTTTTTTTAGCCAATGTATCATTTAGATATTAATTACTTTGTTCGTAACTGGTTATATTTCAAATAAACTATACAATTCAAGGATAATTATCTTATGACATTCATAATAGATGTTTATACCCTTAATGTCAAAAGCAAAGTGTTCATCTTTATATATTGAAAGTGTTGTATTAACGGTTTTATCTTCTCAACTTGATCACATAATACAATGTTTCATTTTTAGTACAAATAAACTATGTAATTTGATTTAATAAAACTTTAGACTTTTTTTACAAGAATTTTACCATATACTTATGGAGTTTCCGATAATCAACACACAAAGAGCCATCATAACTATAAATTGTTTCTCAACATGTATTGTATTAAAGTATAAATGTATGTTATTACGAAAAATTAACATGTAAATAGTTATATAAGTTCATCCGCGTATTACGCGGGACAATAATCTAGTAATTAATAAAACAAAACCTTTAAATCTATATTGATTAAGAACCATTGATTAAAATTCCCTCTTTTATTTTTAACCATTGGATCAATAAGGGGATGTTATCATTGATCAAACTATTGGTCAAAGACATTTTTGGTCCTTTTACTTTTAGGAATAATATCCTGTTTATTAACAATTAACTTTAAATCTTGAACTTGCCATTTAAATCCATATATTTTGACCAACATTTACTACGGACTACGATTTAAATTTAACCAACACTTAATATTACAATTTAAAGAAAGTTAACTACCTTCTATTCTAGGGTGTTGAAAATAACCAAACCCAAATAACTCGACCTGACCTGAATGAGTTTGGGTCAAACGGGTTGGGTTATTCCGTTTACGGGTTGTTGTTTTGGTTAACCCGAATAACCCAAAGCTTAATCGGTTTTGGCTACGGGTCAAAATTTTATAATTTGGGTCAACCCGAATAACCCAAATAAGATGTTTGTTATATATTGATACTAATATAAAACATCAAACTTGTTTAAAGTGTATGTTATTTGAATATTGGGACTTTCATTTATAGATAAAATCAAAAGCATGCAAGGTTAAATAATAACATATGTTTAAAAAACAAAATGTATCAAACAACCAAAAATATGAATATAAGAAAAGTTATACATTGTAAAATTATTGAACTAATTTTGTAGTTATTATTACTTTTATATTGTTTGTGATTTATTTATTATGTCTATGATTTTTCTTTTGATAATACAACCATTTTTTGATGCAAGAATTCAAGGTTATTGTTGCATAACTAACAAATCTTTTTTAAGTTTCATGTAAATTCAATACCACATCTTATTTGGGTTACCCAAAACCTGACCTGAGGCATATATATATATATAGTAACGCGATCCACTACGAACCAAAAAAACGGGTACGAACTGTATTTTTTTTTTTTCTAGTTCCCATATGCAAATATCATATGCAAATCATAAAAAGGTATATTCTTTTTCTTCCGATCACCACCACCACGAAGGGTGGAGCCTGTCATTCCACTATCAAGGCAGAGCCATGGCTGCTAAGGGCGAAACCATGGCTACTAAGGGCGGAACCTGTCAGGTAGATTACCCCATCACTGATCACCCCTTATGACCTATCACTCCCACCAGCTACCCTTTATTAATACCTTAAGGGCGGAGTCCACTTCGAATCACAGTTTCTGGCGACGGCAACAGCGGTGGAGCCGACCGGAAAAAGAAAGAAAATGGGGAACAATGTTTTTCATGGTTTTCACCAATTTTTTAGTTATCACATTAACCCTACCATATATATATATATATATATATAGTGATGATTTGAAAAATAAAAATAAAAATGATAGCATTTCTGAAAAGTATTTGTAAATCTTCATCTTGCATGATCATATTAATTAATGAAAATATCAAAATAATATACAAAGTTCACTCAAAAAGTTCCAAACAGTTCAAAATATTAGGGACATCCAAATAAATTATTATTTTTTTTTAAACAGAAAATCTTACTCCTAATCTACGGGTGCATCAAAATCAAAATTACTCTAACCATTTTGGCTACACACATCAAAGTGGTATAAATACACAATCAAAACGGGACCTTGAATCATGGAGAATTTTAAATTTACATTTATAATCATCAAGAGCAGAAGAATTACTGGTTGTAGTAGTTTCCTCCATTTGATTCTTTTTGGAAACGAGTCTAGCTCCAAACCCACTAATAAATAGCTCTCCACGAGGATAAAGGTCAATGGAAACGTCAACGGCAGTGGATGTTATGTCCCACCAAGTGGTGCATCTCAGTGACCCAAATGAAACATACCCCATCCAGAACGGGAAAACAACACTCTCCTCCTCCCAAAACACTTGCTCATCTTGAGAATCCGTCGTTCCCATCTGCAGCTGCTGGTGCTTCTCCTCCTGTCTCATAGTTATTTTTACGGAATCATACGAAGAGTTTTTCGTCCAAACACCGCAGAATAAGAATCCAGAAAAATCATTGAACCAATTCTCAGGAAGTTTCAATCTACATCTTGTCTGTTTAACAAGACGCGGTTTAAACCCCTTGGGAATCTCTAACCCTTTTAGCTTCATGCTCATACACTGGGCCTTTCCCTGAGTATTAACTCAAAACAAAACATAAAATTTAAAAAATTATTTATTTTCATATTGTTACGTATATATAAACAAGTGTTAACAAATGGCGGTGAGCCATACATACAAGTAACATACGTGGAGCATGGTTTCTAATAATCTCTCCCCACCGACGAAGCTGCAAAGCCCATATGATTCAGTAAGATATGATTTAGTAACTGAGACTTGACATAACCATTTACAGTTTCTATGAACATCATCTGTAATGGCTTCAAGTGAGTGACAATTGTCTGCTTGGAGAATAGCTAGATTTGATCCGAGCTCAGGCAATTCAACAAGATTTCTGCAACCACTCAGATTGATAAGTTTGAGCCGATTCAATTCGAAGAGGCTAAAATTTAATCGTGAAAAATAATTTCTACATAGATGTAGCTCTTGTAAGTTAGATAATTCACCAATCTCAAATGGTATTCCACCATCTTTCAGTCTGAGTCCACTGAGATTCAACTTTCTTAACAAACGTGGCAAGCGAAGAGGACTAAGTAGTAAACGATTTAACCCCCAATACTCCATATTAAACCCCCAATATTCCAGGTCGAAACAAAGCTCCTCTAGACAACACTTTTCATCGAATAGATATTTTGGAAGCCACTTAAGTTGTGTGATCAAACTAGCTAATTCAAACTTCTGCAGACATTTTAAGGAACGAAAGTTTCCATCTATGTACTTTAAATTTGTACAATTTTTCAACTGAAGTGAAATAAGGTTGGTACTATACAACATCTTCCGACTGATGAGGGGAGAACTTCTATCCCAATTCTATTTAAACATAAGTATACCAAACTATCCATGTTTGCCTCAATCCCTAGGAACTCACATTGTGAATGGCAATCTGAAATTATAAGTGCCTCCAGTTTTTTCATCCAAACAATGGTCGGAAACCTTGTAAGCTTATCACAACTACTTACACCTACGTAAGCAAGTCTTGAATGATTTCCAAGTGATGGATCAATATCTTCTAAAATGTGACATCTATGGAGTGTCAACTTTTGAAGACACGGGAGTCCACCAAAATCAGGCGTTCTTACTAGATGTCTCACATTATTGACTTCAAGCTCTTTCAAACACGGTAGATGCTGGTAGATGCTGATGCATACACAAGTCAAATTTACAAAATTATTAACTAGGGATAAGGGCATATGAATGTAACCACCTATGACAAAATGGTTATGTAGTGTAGTGATCTACTCGGGCAGCTATGTAATGTATGCACCTATGTTTTTTTGTGCAATCAATGTAAGGACCTTTTTATTTGGGTCAATCATTGTAAGGACCTATGTATTTTTTTTGTTCAAACAATGTAAGGTCCGTACATATTTTACATAGTATAACCAAAAAAACATAGGTGCATAAATTACATAGCTGCCCGAGTAGGTCACTACACTACATAACCATTTTGTCATAGGTGGTTGGTTACATTCATATGCCATTATCCCTATTAACTAATACCAAACATAATTTATGATAATTATGGGTATAGAGTAATGGAATAACATTCTGATGCATTAGCTACATCTCATACACATATTTTCATGTCCATCGATAGTGGTTAAACAAATAACTCCTTCGAAATTTGGAATACACGGCAGCTCATTAATATAAGAAATCAAAGCGGTGATGCAACACACAAGACAAGGATAGCATTCAAATGAAGAATTAATATCTAATATGATGCCAAAGAATTAGAAATAATATATAAAGAATCAGAAATAAGATATATGAAGAAGTTAAAGTGTTAAATTGTTATTCAGTTATCTATACGCTAATCAAATATAGGAACAGAGAATTACCTTGCAACCCTTCCAAAATTCCTTTTGCAAGCTGTGATGCAACTTTAAAACAACAAGCTTCGTTGCTTTGAAACTTACAGGGAACGGACTTGCAGCGTACCAAGACCATCTAATATACTTCAGCTCATTTGACAGAAAAGCAGGCCCTTCATCATAGCTGTTTTCAGGCTCTTCATCATAGCTGTTTTCGGGCTCTTCATCATAGCTGCTTTCGGGCCCTTCATCATCACTGATTTCGGGCCCTTCATCATAGTTGTGCAGCCTGTGATTGTCCGAAATAGTTACATCAAGGAATCTTAGTTTCTTCATGTTTGAAACAAGCTTAATGAACCCTGGTAAACAATCACAGCGCTGATCAGCACAAACATATTGTATGGCTTCAATCTTATCATTTTCCTGCAATAAAGGGGAAATACCAAATAAAGATTGAGTTAGAGTACCTTATCAGTATGTATGTGTGAGCTCCAGTATATCATGGACATATTACAGAAATAGCATAACCTTTACCATTATTGCATTCCCGGAAAACATGCTTGCAATCTCATTCTTTTTCCAAACCCTGCTATGTTTTTCAGGATTGTTGGGATGTTCCCCTCTAACAATGTCATGTCCCATTTCTTGCACCAGATCGTGCATATCAAAACAGCCATTCGAAGAAATATTTAAGAGAGCCTTTTGTATCAACACAGTTATGCCTATACCAGGGTTAAAACCGCACGCATCGAGCTTCCTTGTTGCCTCATCTTTTTCTTTGCCCCTAAAAAAACACGCAATATCTAAGAATAAGTCTTTCTCGTCATTGTCTAGTCCTTCGTAACTTATTTTGAGTTGATCCATGACCTTTCGAGGTGGGATGTGTTTTAACGTGTCCAAGGCACTGATCCACTCTTTCTTGTCTTTGCCATATAGAAAAGACCCTAAAATTTTAATTGCCAACGGGAGCCCATCAACATACTTGATCACACGTAAAGAAAGCTTATCATAATCTTCCAAAGGTTTATCTTCATGATATGCATGTCTTCTAAAGAGCCGAATAGCCTCATCAAATGATAATAAACTAACAGGACAGACCACGTCTACCCTGTGAGATATTAGCACTTGCTTATTCCTGGTTGTGATTATTATTCTGCTCCCATCACCAAACCAATCATGTGATCCAGCTAACGCCTCCAGTTGCTGAAAGTCATCCACATCATCAAGGACAATCAACACATTTCTACGATGTAGCATGCTTTCAATCATGCATCTTCCCTCTTGAACACTTGGCACCGACACTTTTTTTTTCAAGACTTCTGATAGAATTTTTTCCTGCAGTTTTTCTAAGCCATGTTTGGTTTCCTTCCAAATATTTCCAACAAATTAAGCAATGACCTTGAAAACGGTCACGAATTTTCATATAAACAGAAGCCGCAAGAGTGGTCTTACCACCACCCCCGACCCCCCATATCCCAACCATGCGCACACCACCTGATTCTAATAGAAGTTGTGATTCCAAGTATTGGAAGCGAGAACCCATTCCAACAAGGTTTTCATCAACATTTGAATTTACAGATAACAATTTATCCAAAATGGTCCCAACAATTATTTTGATGCCAACTGCTTCATGCCTACACATTGGAAATATATATGTATATATATACATATATATATTTGGATGATTAACAAATACCACATCTACAAAATAAAGAATAAAAAATATGCAAAATTTTTCCACAGAGCCAACAAAAAATGAAAAAGTTAGATTACCCATTGGCAATTTGCTTGGGTTCCCATCCAGCAATGTTACTTGCATCAATTGCTTTTCTCCATGGTTCAACTCTGATGTTATTGGCCAGTTTATGTTTGGCAAAAGCTTTACCAAATTGACCTTTCTGTTTTCTTACATCAGAGGGATCCACGTTATAGAATATGGGGATAACAATTTGCCCTATCTCCTCCCTGCATTTCATAATATAAGCAAGTTCATCCAAACACCATGAAGAATCGGCATAGTTTTCTGAGAATATGATGAGAGCAATCTGTGATTCTTGGATAGCATTCAAGAGGGACGAACCGATGGTATCTCCGCGATCAAGTGTTACATCATCCTTGTAAATACAACTTACTCGCTCTGCAAGACTATCATAGAGATGATCTACAAAAGTCTTGCGAGTATCCTCTCCTCTAAAACTAAGAAACACGTCATACCTCCATGACCGAGAAGACAAAGATGCCATAATTGATGTGTTTGCATTAGTTGAAACATCACTACTGCCTGGTAAGCAATTAAGAAACACATTGTATTTCCGTTTCTTGGAAGACAAAGATGCCATAATTGTTGAGTTTGCATCAGTTGAACCATCACTACTGCCTGGTAAGCAATTAAGAAACACATCATATGCCCGTTTCCTAGAAGAGACAGATGGTGACGATGATGATGATGATGATGATGATGAAGAAGACAAAGATGATAATGAAGATCCCATCAACCTAAACAATCGATAAAGATTTTCTTGATTTAAACAAGAATCAAGAAATAAAATCAAATAATCAATAGAAGTAGAATCACATGTAAGAATGTCCAGAAACACAAGAAAACACTTTCATCAACTACCCAGAAATATTCACACCCACAGTTGTATGAATCAAACAAATATATGAAAATACTGAGAGAATATGTAGAAGAATATGAAGAATGTATGCACTCACAAGAACAGATCAAAAAGTCAACTCAAGGTTCCCATCTCATTATTTATATATTCAAGGCAGTTTCATCTTTGTCCCTCAAGTTCCAAAAATCACTCTTCAGTCCTTATGTTCTACCATCTTTCACACAAATACACTTCCCTAGAAAGTAGAAATGATGAAGCTTCCTTCCAAATTTTGTATTATCATTATTTTTCTTTAAACTTATTATGCGACATTATTTTGTTTACAATATAAAAGTCTATACCATCTCATCAGAAGAAACTAATTCTTTGTTTCAACTTATTATGTGACATTATTACATTATATTATAGTGATGTACATATCACATTTATTATTTATAAGTAACAAACAATCCTGCGTATTCGATGAACATGTCGTTTTAGACAACTAATTATTGATCTTAAATTGAAAATATTTCACTTCCACTGCATTCTTGTCAGACATGATTCTGATAAATTCCAAAAGTTGAAAACTAAAACCTTGATTTTAATATAATTCATCTAAAAGTGTCAAGATGAATGTTTGTTTGAGACAAAATAAATATTTTAGCAGCTCAGTGAATAAGTTATACTTCATTTACTCCATATATCCTTTATGTGAAAACAAAACGACATATCACTTTTGCCAACAGACTTGGAAGACGATTAAGCATAAATGACAAGTCAATAAAGGTGGAAATTTCAACCCATTCTGCTCTTGATGCGATTGGGGGCTGATGCGAAGAAATCCACAATCTCAAAGATCTGATAGAAACCATTTTTGTATACACTAGTTGATGGAAATAGATATGTCAACATATATTGAAAACAAAACCACAAATTTAGCACAACCATCATATTTCCATGTCCTAGGAGACAAAGACGATGATGATGAAGAGCCCATCATGATTGATGTGTTTAAATAAAAACCGAGTTGATGTGTTAAAATTAAAACCAAGTTCAATGAAAATGATTGATGAAGATTTTCTTGATTTAAACAATCAATAGAAAGAAACCACCATTAATCATATGTCCAGTAATATTCATATCCACAGTTGTATGAATCAAGCAAATAAAAGTAAAATATTGAGAGAATATGTAGAGGACTGGATGGATGCCCGTACGATGCAACGGCGATAGTGGTAGCAGGCAGTGTGGTGGTGGCGGCGACAGGTGGTGGTGACGGCGGAGAGTAATGTAGGTTATTGATGTATAAGGGGGTAGTATAGTTATTTTAGGAGTTAAGGGATATATGTCGTAAATTAATTCATTAAGGGTATTTTGGGTATTCAATAGGCTCATGGTTAGTGTAAGTTAATTTAGTAAGGGCATATTGGGTATTTTAAATGTTGAAAGTTGAAAAAAGGGAGGGTATTTGCTTTATATAATAGTATAGAAGTATAGATAATAGTATAGATAGTAAGGGCATATTGGGTATTTTAAATGTTAAAAGTTGAAAAAAGGGAGGACATTTGCTTTATATAATAGTACTAGATTTAATCCCGCGTGATACGCGGGAATAATAAATCAACATGGGAATAATAAAATCGATTTATCTGTTTACGATAAAGTAAAAATAATGATGTTTTTGAGTAAAAAATACATTTATTATTTTATTTGAAATGTAAAAAGCATTTAGTAACAACAAGCTTCAAAATATATGTAAGAAACAGTTACTATTTATAAACTTTGCTATAGTATAAACACCTTTGACCTATTCGCACATAGTATAAATACCTTCAAATACACACAAAAATCATCATTATTGACAAAACAAAAGTCTATACTACATACACAATAATAGAACTATTCATAGAAACCTTCGTGCTATTCACACAATAATAGAACTATTCATAGACCCCTTCGACCTATTTACACATAGTATAAACACCTTCAAACACACATAAAAATCATCATCATTGACAAAATAAAAGTCTATACTACATACACAATAATAGAACTATTCATAGAACCCTTCGAGTTATTCACACAATAATATAACTATTCATAGAACCCTTCGAACTATTCACACATAGTATAAAAACCTTCAAATACACACAAAAATCATCATCATTAACAAAACATTACCTTGAATGAATTTAACAGTAAACATTAATAGAACTATTCATATAACGTTTGAGTAACAATACATTTATCTATTTATGGACAGTTATAATAATTTACTTATTGCTAAAAATTATATTCAACGTAAGTGAATAATCTGTATACTGAACAAAACATTTTTATCGTGGATTATGTGTTAGAAAGTTTTGAATATCATGGACCATTAAAGGAATCTGTTTTACGAAAATGTATATCAAATATTTATTGGAATTTAAAAAAGGAATGACATAAATGAAAGATTTGTTTATCTAAAAAATATATTTATAAAGTAAAATAAAAATATAATTTTTTTTTGTAAAAAGTAACAATTATTTAATTATTTATAAGTTAAGAATGAGGTAAAAAATGTTTGATCAATAAACTATATTTATGGTATATGAACGGTATATATCACGCGTGATACGTGGGGTTGTGAAATAAAATTTTGTTCGTTATTTGCGAAAAATTAAATTAATGGACCATTGATTAAAATACATTTAGTGTTTTATTGTAGAATAATTATACATTTAAAGATCATGAACTAAAATACATGGAAAATTTGTACATTTAAAAATGTATAGAAATTTTTGGAAATTAAAGAAATAAGTTGTGTACCTTACTTCTTATTATTCCTCCGTGAGGAGGATTCAAGAATTGTTACAATAAATTATTAATCAAATATGAAATGGTCGTTGAATAAAAAACCTAATATTATGACATGTACAAAAAACCCAATATTATGACATGTACAAAATTTTAATAAACCATTTACATTATATCTCAACACTTTGTTGGCAAAATATTCTTAATAAAATCATGTGCTACAATCAAGTATTTCTCCACTACTTGCAACTTTTGAACCTCTTTTAAGTCTATAAATTTGACTCGCTTTTTCTTTTGCTGCATATTGTCAACCATGTAGCTTTAGCAAAGTACACCCTCCCTCCAAAAAGCATGTGCTTCTTATTTTTTGAATGGGGGAGGAGGGCTTGGTAAAAACTGGACATGAAAAAAACAATGAGGACTTTTTTTGAGCAATATCTCAAGATCATCATAATGTGCAAGATCACTGGCGTCTGAAAATAAGGATTGTGAATCTGACTGGCC